>JAVYIG010014744.1:0-39772 GCA_035222895.1 Strongylocentrotus droebachiensis | reverse complement strand
CTATGCCTGGCACTGGCTTTGTGGTTATGTGCATTGTTCAGAGGTGCCCCATCTTTTCACAAAGGGCAGGACTGTGACCAGATATCATAACGAAATGGTTCATTTGCACCACTACAATGCTGTGTCAACATCGACAGCGTCAATATACCAATCATATTCGTATTGAAAGGAAAGGTCCGCTCCAAAAGAAGTTAATATGACGAGAATCAGAAAAATGGAGTGAATCAAATTTAAAGAAATTTTCCGCTTAGGATCGTGTGGTTGGGCCAATTTCACTGAGCTAGACAAAAAGGGAGGAAAAGAAAGGAATGATACAAGAGTTACGTGCCAATGGCTTTGAAGTGCTGAATCATTATGATGAACGAAACTAAACTCAAAACATGGCTTCGTAATAAACACGACATACGTTTTAGCAATGACGAAAGGGGATTTGTGCGATAAAGAGTTGACCCACAAGAGTCCAATACCACCATAACATAAGCGCACTTCAAAATCAGTATAATAATGCTAGTCAGCGGAGAATCATAACTTGGATATGTATACTAACCTATCGTTTTAATTTTAATATAAAAATAGTACTAGCTGCATTTTAGCGAAGGAGGGGGGGCGGATGCACAATAACTAATCTTTCAAAATAGTCAGGAATAATAATAATAATAATATTTAATTTTTATATAGCGCTTACTACAAATGTCTCTAAGCGCTTTACAAATATACTATTACCCCGGTCATTGGATTCAGTGCTTGCCCGCACACACTGTGTGCACATTCTCCACTCCTTGGGGAGCATTCCAGCCGGGCATTACTTGACGCTCACAAGCTGTTTGACCATCAATGACGGCCGCATTGTGCCTCTCCTCGGCTGCACCGTTAAAATAAAAAAAAGTTACGTCAACCACCCTCTCACACAAACACAAACACGCACGCACTCTCAGTGATACTAGGAGGGTTGAACGGACTTTTTGACAATGGTATTCGAGGGCAAGGAGAAACGTCATTAGACTATTATCATTTTGATAATATTCTCCCCTTTCTCTCCAGTGCAGTTTAACCATTCAAAAAGAGCAGCATCCAACATTAAGTAAGAAACTACCGGCACTGAATTATTTGTCTGGGCTGGTTTTTAAACATTCCACGCCCAGTTTTTTGATGAACCTGTATCCGCACCTGGCACTGGCTGTATGGTGATGTGCATTGTTCAGAGGTGCCCCATCTTTTAACAAAGGGCAAGGCTGTGACCAGATATCATAACGAAATGGTTCATTTGCACCACTACAATGCTGTGTCCACATCGACAGCGTCAATATACCAAACATATTCGTATTAAAAGGAAATGTTTGCCCCAAAAGAAGTTAATATGATGAGAATCAGACAAAAGGAGTGAAACCAGTTTAAAGTAGATTTTCATTGATTTTAAAAACTAACTTTATTTTCATTATTGCAAAGTTGAAACTTTGATTCAACAAGGTTATCAAAATTCAATGCTTGGAAACATTCGAAGTGATGATTATTATAAATTACAAAACGCTTAAATACAGCCCGGCATAGCACCCGAAGAGCTCTCCGAATGCTGCTGAGATGTGTGAGATCACAGTATGGACATGACTTGCACTAAGCAGTGCCTGTGTTTTCATCTTCTCTTGAGTTCTTTCTCTTACTTCACTACCGTCAGGCTAAATGTATAATCTATTGCATCACTCTAAGCCTCGCGCATGTTTTTTTTTTATGACAAATGCAGCGATACAAAAATAAAGGAATATGTCGCTTGTAAACAAAATAAGACGCCATTGTATATTCAGCTGCACACACCGGGGTATGTTCGGCGTTTCAAGAGGGAACATATGCCGTCCTTAATATCATTCCGGGGTTTTTTCAATTTAAAAGTCTGGTTTCTTTGATTGTTAATTAACCCCTATCCTGTGTATTTACAAGCAAAAGATTTTAGTTATCAGAATCGGGTCATATCCCCTTTTGAATGATTTGACATGCCATTACATTTATATACACTAAACTCATTATAATTTGAGAAATAATAGCTTTGCAATTATGTTCATTCTCTATGGGATGTCGTCTGCTTGGGCAGTGTTGGTCAATATAGTGACGTCATTAAAACATCGTTATTTTTCCGGCGAATCTCTCGTATATCCCAGCTGCTATGGAGGTGGTTGTATTTGTATTTTTATAAATCACCCGATAATGTGGTTGACCTAAAACTTGTCCGATGACCATCTGTTAGCTTACCAGTTTCTAGTGATACATTAGTTGACATATTTGTGATCTTCTTAGAATTTCACTTTTAAAGAAAATGAGGAAATAAATAAATGGATTGAAGTTTTGGATTTTGAATAAAATAATGAAGACTACTAGAGAAGTTAAAAGAAACCGAACCCCAAGAAATAACTTTACTTATTCTGAGAGATTTATTATAATATTGCCCATTAATCTACAAGATTCCCCACCAAAGTGTATGAGAGAGGTATAAAACAAGAATAATGTGCAGTTTCTCAGCACGACATGGGCATCGCCATTTTCTTGATTACGTGACGTACTGTGCGAAGTTGTTTAGCAAGTAAATGTATTCAAATTTATGGATGCTTCCTTCCCAAACGTGTGTGGTGATGAAGCATTTCATTCACCAGCTATTATCCTTTGTACTACACTACACAGAACGCAAATTGCATAAATAAGTTGGTGCTCTTCTAGGATAAAGGTTTCTCATAAATGAAATAGATTTGTCAACTGCTTTAGTGTAATATTTATAAATGAATTTAGTTACAATTGTTCCCCTGTTATTTATTTTTCAGCAAATATAATTTCTATCTCCTCACTGAAAAGTAAAGGTTTCGTTATTGATTAAACAATTCTTTCCAACTAAAGCTTGGTGCATGATACAACTTCAACTGGTACGTCACATTTTTAAGAAAATGGCTGCGCCCATGTCATGCTGAAAGGCATCACATCATGCCAGGAATATCTTCATTTATATATCTCTTGTACATTTTCGTAAGGAATATTATACATCAAAGGGCAGGAATTTATTTCATTTTTCAGAATACCTTCATTTATTCTTTGGGGTTAGGTTTCCTTTAATGTGGCGACAACAAGAGGAATTAAATGAGGAAAATTAAACTGTAAGTTAAGTTCTGGATTTTGAATAAAAAAATGAAGAATACTGAAAATGTATTGATGAATAGCCCAGGAAACTGTAACTATAGTGTCTTGGGGGTATTGATGTCCATTATAATAACCTGGGCTATCGCTTTTTTTTTATTATAAAAATAATATAGGTTGTAGGATAATGATTAAGGGCCGGATATATATGCCAATACATAATAACTATTTGTTTTAAAAAAAGTAATAAATACCACTATAGTTAAAAGAAAATGTTTCTGTCTCCCCATCCCCCTCCGCCCACTCACACACATACACACACACACACCACCCACATACACACGCCTCACGCACACGCGCGCACACACACACACTCACGCACACGCACAACCACACACACGCACACACACACACACACACACACACACACACATATGCTCATTGAGAATAGGAGAGTTGAAGGGACTTTTGAAAAGTTCTATTCGAGGGGCAATGAGAAACGCTATCAGGATATTTATTTTGATATTGTCCCCTTTCTTCTCCAGTGCAGTTTAACCTGTTTTGAAAGATTCAAAGCCCTTTTCATTGATGAACCTGGATCCGCCCTGTTGTTGTTATTATCTAAGCCTATAAGGGCAGGGCTGTGACCAGATACCATTATTATGATGCATTGCACTACTGATATGACTGCGTCAACATCAGGAGCAATTATAAACCAATCAATAAATTATATGTGTATTGAAAGGAACGGTCCGCCCCCATAAAAGTTAATTTGGTGAAAATCAGAAAAAGAAGAAAGTTGATTGAAGGAAAATTGGAGGAGAAATAAAAACTTTATCACCTGAGGTTACTGGGGAAAGAAATAAGAAGTATAAGGATCTTAATATCATGCAGGCGTCCTTGTTTTTTTTCCTAAAGTACTTCATTAGGTGAAATAATCAATGTTATACTTAATATCATAGTCGAAATTCAAATCTCAAATTTTAGATTCTATGCTGAAAAAAAGCGTTTATTCATATTACAAATACCCTGAATAAAATCAATATAAAAAAAGAACTTAAAAGAATGTGCGAAACTGCAAATACTGTCAACATTTTAAATGTTAGTTTTTTCTTAACACGTTTGCCCATTTGATTAAACTAATCGTTTTCTGTAGTTTTGATCTAGTTTGTTTTGTCTATAGCTATTTGATTTCATTGCAAAAATCCAACATATGTGAATCTTTTAGTCCACGAATCTCTGGACCCATATTGCAACAACCTGTATTATATATTCATTGGTTATCCTATCAAGCCCTACATTACTCCTCCTATGTCACACATTCCTTGTGTAGGTCTACGTAGGCCTATTATACTCACTGCATCACATCGAATCGAATCGAATCAAATCAAGGTAAGTCAAATCAAATCGCATCAAATCAAATTAAACTTAGTCAAATCATATAAAATTAAATCAAAGTAAAGCAAATCAAATCATATCAAATCGAATTTCTCAATGGTAGTGAGACAAATTGGTTATTTGTATTTGTAGTTAATTCATTTTGGTGTATTAGTTTGTAAAATATTAAAGAAGATAGGAGGACAAAAATCTCGTGATTTTCTGACAAAATTATATGTTCATTGTAAATATGTTAATGTTTATCAAACACGATATCAAAGACTGAAAGAATGACAAAATCAAGTCGAAGGTAATTTCATTGCCCTATCCAATACGAATCATGTTCGGCTAACGGAATAACTTATATTATGTTGGTATGTTTCATAAACTGATTGATAGGGTTATTGGCAATGCCTTAGGTCGATTTTTTCGGAAGTCTTTATAGATTTCTCAATATGAATGGATTAACTCTGAATTTAGAGGTGCTGTGGTCTAGTGGATTAGTCTCCGGACAATTAACCGCAAAGTACGGGGTTCTAATCCTTGTCGCGTCAATACTTTGGCAAGACTTTAAATCTATATTTGCCACACTCGGCCCAGGTGAGGTAAATGGGTATCTGGCAGGAAATAATTCCTTAAAAATCTCGCCATAATGGCAGCCATGCTAAAACCGGGACCATAGTTGTGTAGCACCAGGAGTGTCAAGTTTGACAGATATGAGCGCTATAAAAGAACCCACTGTTATTATTATTATTACATTTGAGAAACATTACTATTCACCAATGAGCAAATGAGCCGTAACAGTAGATATTTATCACAGACAGGTCAACCTAAAAATCGATATTAAATATGGAAAGTTGTCGCAAGTGATGCAACACATTTGCCCCAAATTTGTGTTCGATAGAATAAAACGGTAGCTTTTTCTTGGATTATATTTCTTGCTCTCGAACTTTCACTTCTAATATCTCATCAGTTAAAATAACGAGGCCGATGCCAGACCAACTAATGAAGACCGAAAATAGGTTGCATTTTCCAAACTGATTGACAGTAATCTGTCGGTTTTGGGTAGGTCTCGAGCTGCCTTGGCGGCGTGACTGAGGTAATATTAATTCCACATATTTTGTATCAACGTGACTGATAATGCAAGTCATTCCACAGATGAACGGGCAGCTATGGACAACAGTTCAGATTCAGTAACTTCAATGAACAATGAATAAATAATTCTCAATACTGAACAAAAATTATCCAACGTATATTCATTTTGACACGGCTTTGTGGGCAGACGACTGGAGTTCCGAACTGAACTGGTATATCTCAGTTAAGTGTTTACATTCTGGAACAGCGCTTAGACTATTCACAGCCGCTCTGAAATCGCATTGCGCTGTGTATCTGAAATGATGTAGCATGGCGTTTAAAAACCTTTGATTAAAACAATCGATTCTTGAATATCATCTTGGAAATTCAGCATATTGCTTTCTTAAACCCGTGTTATTAAGTTCGAAGATCATCCTTCCAGATATCTGCGTGACTCCACTATATCATTTTACCTCCAGGATGGGAGTTTTAATGAGAGGGTTGATACTTCTTAGTATCTCATTGCTGATCGCAAATCGAGGTGAGTGATAATTTATAAGACTGGCGATATATCCACTCCCGGTAATTACAGACAAATATCGGTATTATCTGTTGTGAACAAGATTCTAGATAAAGCTGTGCATTTTCAACTATGTGGTTTTCTAGACAAAAATGAAATATTGTATCCTAACTAGTCAGGTTTTCGTCCTCTTCACTCTACTGCAACAGCTCTAATGACAATTGTAAACCAGTGGGCTTTGAATTTAGATAAAGTTAACAGGTGTTGCTTTCATTTATTTTAGGAAAGCATTTGACACTATCGATCACAATATTCTGTTACATAAATTGACAGCCATTGGATGTTCTGACACTAGTATTTAGTGGTTTGTATCATATAAGTCCAACCGAGAACAGACAGTCTGTTTAAAGGGACCACTTCGAGTTCCTCAAAAGTTATGATGAGAGTCCCACAAAGTTCAATTCTAGTGGCCACCCCTCTTTTCTATCTACATAAGTAGTTTACCCAAATGTATTCATGATGGCATTGTTGAAATATATGCTGACGACACGACTCTAACAGACAGCGGTAGTAATGTTACAGAAGTAGAACAAAAGGTAACCAAGGGTAAGGAAAATACATTTTCATGGGTAACAACAAACCGTCGGATAAGACAAATGTGATGGTTATTGGCCCACGATCAGTTCTTAACGGAGTACATGATTTTTCTCTCACACTAAACGGCAGCTGTTTGAAAAGATTTAAAGTGGCAAAATGCCTGGGCCTAATGATTGACGAGGAGATGCGTTGGGTGGAACATGTGGAACAGTTATTGAAACTGCTCAAAAAATTGCTGGGAGAAGGATTTGAAGTATCTTCAAATGATATGTTTGGTCGCTTAGGGTGGATGCCTATTCAGACACGTTTCTAGTTTCGACGTGCAGTGGTGATGTATAAATCAATGCATGACATGGTACCAACATAATTTTTAAAAAAATACGCCATGTCGGTTCACTACACGACCACAATACAAGACATGCTGTAAGGGATGTATTGCGTGTGCCTAAATTTAGGACGGACACATTATACAAATAGTCCTCTAATTTCTGGATTTAATGCAGTACACGTTTAGGCAAAAGACGCATCTTGTTCAAAGTCGGTTAGACTATTGGTTTATTTCAAATCAATTGGAACAAGCTGTATCTACTTGCCAAATTATGCCGTCGATCAGTCTTGATCATGCCGGAATTATTCTGGGAGTTAAGTTTGTAAAGAAAAATTATATGCATGGAGGGTCATATTGGAAATGTAATACTTTGCTCAGATAAAAAGCTCTTGGAAGGTATGGTAAATTAAATTGATTTGATTAAAAGAGATTGGGAAAATATATTTGACAAGAAATTGTTATTTTGGGACTATTTGACAATGAAAATAAGGGCATACGCAATTAAACTTTCGAAGGGAAAGGCAAAAGAAATGAAACACAATATTCAAAGGCTAGAAGATGAATTTAAAAAGCTAGAAGGTGAATTAGTTAGGTTTCCATTGAATTAGGAAGAAATGGAGGAGAAGGAAAAAAACTAAGAAATTGCATGAAGAGTCTATAGAAGGAATACATATTAGGTCACGAGCTGCGTGGTACGAGGAGGGGAAAAGAACGAAGAATATTTCGAGCAACTGCTAAAGTTAAATAAAAAGAAAACTGTGGTAAGAGAATTGTATGATGAGAATGAAAGTGTTGATTATGATAGGAACATAATTCTGGCGAGGATTAGAAAGTTTTACACAAATTTATATGAGGAAAACTTAAGTGTTTTTAATGAGGACACGGAATATTTGTTTTTCGAAGATGTTAACAAATTAAGTGAAAATGGAAGGAAAGCATGTGAAGGTAAAATAACAAAAGATGAGTGCTTAAAGGTATTGAAGGCTATGACATTAAAGCAGGTCTCCGGGCAATGATGGCCTTACAGTTGAATTTTATATTACGTTTTGGTTAAATATCGGATATATTTTGGTAGATGTTTTAGATGAAGGTTAGAAATCTGTAGAATGAGTAAAGGAGATTTTGATGTTATTTAAGAAGATAAGGGGTTTCCGGGTGAATGCGAAAAAAACTAAGATTATGAAATTGGGGGAAAACAGAGACAAATAAAAAAAAATTCCCTTTGGGAACTTGGTTAAAGCATGGTTAAAGAAATTAAGATTTTGGGAGTGTATTTTGCGTTAGACGTCAGGATAAGAGAGGAGTTGAGTTATAAGGAGACTTTGAGCAAGATTAGAATACTTCTAGATAAAATTCGTTTATTAAAAACACATGCATTATGTAAATTAAATTACGTTTTTGCTTCAATAGTGGTTCCAAAGTGGGTCATATCGGAAATACAGAAAAAATGTTTTGAGTTTATTTGGAATGGGAAAGATAAAATTCAGAGATTAATATTGTATCAAGGTTATAATGAAGGGGATTACGAATCACTAATTTGGATTCATTTGTAAAAACCCAACGTGTAATGTGGGTGAAAAGACTGTTGTACGGAGAAAAATAAATGAGATGGAAGCTATACTTTGATTTCTTCTTCAAGATGGTAGGGGGTAGATTTATTTTTTTCTTGTGTAACTATGATTCCAAGTTATTAAGTTTCAAACTACCTAAGTTCTTTCTAGAAATGATAAAAGCATGGCAAGAATTAGGAATTAGGAATTTTGAAAAAAAGAATAATCCAATTATTTGTCCCAATAACATTTTCTTATTAACAAATAAAATGAGTTTTGATAAGAACTTGTTTAAATGCAATACAATTTTAGTTTAAGATATTTTTGCTAAAAATGGCATGCGGTCAATATCTCATTTTCAACATTTGGGGTTAAAAGGAAACAAAACTGTTGATGTATGTAATATTGGAGAAGCTATTTTGAGGGCAGAAAAAAGGTTAACTGGAGTTTAGTGGATGTAACAGTTGATAATATTTTAATGCAGTTTAACGGTAGGGGGAAGCTCCTCAGAGAATTAATATTAAGGAAGGTTTATGAATATTATATAGAGAAGTTATAAACATTCATTTTTTTTAAAGATTCACGATGGACGGGGATTTTAAGATTTTTCGAATGAGGTACATAGGGAGATATTTAGCAAGCCTAGGAAAGTTACTCTTGTTAACAGACTAAGATAAATTCAATGTAAACTTCCCTTATGGAGCAATGTATACAAGATAACTTTCTATTAAGATTCCGTTTTTTTTAAAGATAACTTGTGCTCATTTTGTAAGCAAAATATTGAAACATATTTCTACTTGTTCCGGGAGTGTGTACATGTTCAAAGGTTATGGCAGAATATAATAGCTAAGTGGGAGCTAAGAGATTTAAGGTCTGTCGACTGGAGGGATTTTCATTCAGGGTTGTCCGGTAATTTCCCACGAATAAAGATATTTAATACAAGTATTTTTGCAATGAAATATGGAATATATAGATGCAGGGGAAAGTCCGTAATTTGTCTTTGGGTGATTTTCAAAAAGAACTGTTGGAATTTAGGGAAAAAGAAAAGAATATTGCAGGGAGGACAGGTATTAATTAGCCTTACATTTACAGAAGTGGGAAAAAGTTTTCATGAACTTTTAACACTGGGTTATTGGAGCCTCGTTTTAATTATTTATCCATTTTTTTTATATAGATTGTTTCTATTATTCTTTCGCTTCAATTTGGGGTATTCTGAGGAGGCTAGGAACAGTGGTATATATGTGAAAGTGTGGTCGGGTGGTGTGCGTGTTTTGTGTGTGTGTGTGTGTGTGTGTTTTGTGTGTCGCATGATGGGGGTAGAAGTGTGTGGATGAGGGTGTTGAGAGTATGTTTAACGTGGGAGGGAATGGAAGAATAGACAACAAAATTCTCTCAAGTTTACTTAAATTTTCGATCATATATATGAAAATGTTTTCTAAACAGTTTGTGAAGCTGTTCTTTTTTTGTTTTCTTTTTATTATCTCAACTTATGTTTAATCCAAAATAGCAATGTAAAATATATCCATTTTTTAAAAGAATGATTGGTACAATATGTATTTGATTTGAGAGAAAATAATAAAGAATATCTTTAATAAAGTGTGTGTGTGTGTGTGTGGGTGGGTGAGTATTCATTATGACGCCTTATGAAAGATAATTCGATGTTTCAGAAGTTTCAATGAATAATTTATCATTTCAACTTGCTTTATTTTCCGAAGTATTCCGAAGCAGACGTTAAATTTAGTGTGTAAAATAAAAATGAAATACACAGACTATCTCTGTTATTAACGCTATGTTCTGTGGAGTTCTTTACTCATTGAAATAAAAAAAAAACTTAGTGTCACTCCAATCTGTATATCCTTTCCATCCTGTTTCAATTTGTTTCCTTATCTTAAATCGTCATTCCCGTTTGTATTTGTTTGAAGATTTTTCTTTTGTATTTTGATTGTATTTGATTTGTTATAGCTGTTCGCTTTGTATATGTTTTTGTAATTCATTTGTACGCGTTTAATTAACAGTTGTGGACAATAAAATGAGCTTATTGCATAATATATTGATATATTTATATACATATAGTATATAACCCTACATGTTGTATTAACAGGATATATATATATATATATATATATTTATATATATATATATACAGTGCGTCCCAGAAAAAAAATGAAACCGAGAATTATCGATGTTTTATCATAACTTAATCACAATTTTAATTAATAAATGACACATATTTGTAAAGCTTATATCCTCCTCTTTCATTTGATGCAACTCGTATGATGCATATTTCACGCATTAGTGATTACAAACAATTTGAAGAGAGGAAACCAAAAAGTAATTTGGCGGACTGTTTCTGAATTTCAAAGAGGAAATCACATTTTTAGAAAGTTCAATTTCTGCCCTTTCATATGACACCTCAATCAGGAAAAATGAGCCAGGACTAACAAAGTTCTGTTTGTTTGAAGTGATGCTTGTATTTCCATAGTTCGCCTAAACGAGTTCATTTTCACTGGCTGCCTGTCGTAGCAACAACATAGTTGACAAAAGACTTAAAGGGCCCATGACATCGAAATACAAGTGTACTCCTGTTGGTGTACAGTTCTGCATACATCTCATATTTTGATATGTAAACTTCTGAATTTGTCTCATAGATTTTTAAATATTTTTTGAAATATTTGTTTTCAAATTTGGTAAGCTCCACCCCAAAAACCTCCAGATCTCATTCCCCTTGTGACATCATGAGTCAGTCATCAATGAGCTAACTTGAGAAAGTGGCATGTAACTTTGCTAAAGTTGACCACCTGTTACAATACCACAAATAATAGCAACATATAAGTTGCTATGTCAGACATGTCAGACTAAACTAATATTCTAGAATAGACATTGGTATGTAATTTCCCCCAACTTAGCACACGTTCATAACAGAATTGCATGCTTCCATACATATGTACAATACATCATCATTGCCTTTGTCTTCCTGGTGATGCTACATCATGTCTGACATAGCAACCTGTATGTTGCTATTGTAATACATATTGTAAGAGGTGGTCGACTTCGGCAAAGATCCATACCACTTTCTCAAGTTAGCTCATTGATGACTGACAGAAGATATCACAAGGGGAATGAGATCTGGATAGTTTTTGGGTGAAGCTTAGCAAGTTTGAAAAACAAATGTTTCAACAAATATTTAAAAATCTATGAAAAAAATTCAGAAGTTTAGATATCAAAGTATCAGATGTATGCATGGGCCCTTTAACTCCGTTTTTTTGACGATCAGCCATGCATAAAGGAGACGAACATGTAGGCCTATGTTCACATAAAATCCTACGTAGAATAAAGGTGTGGTTATAATCACAACTTGAGCTGACGTCCTCATCATAGGTAAAAATGTTCATGCAATAAATAGATACAGTTATGTAAACAATGCCTGATGGAAAGCGGACAGCCAACTAAAAATGAAAGGGAGAGAAAGAGAGAGAGAGAGAAAATGAGAAAGGGAAAGGAAGAGTTACATTCAGATATTTTCAAATGGAACACTCAAATTATGTGGATACCAAATACCTTGATAGAATGCCTGTCAGCTGAAAATTTTTCATATTTTTTAAAGGTACAAGGATACATGCTATAAAATAATAGATGTAGGTACTTATATATATGTACATATACTTTCCATGCATAAATACCAATGTTATGAAAAATAAAGGCATTGACCAAAATAAATTGTTTTGTAATAATTATAAAGCAGGTTTAAAGGCTGGTCGGACCCGAACAACAACGACAACGAAAGGCTCACCTTCATTCAACACAATAGGGAGAACCCTGAATCGAAAACCTCGATGTCGATATCAGTCATTCAATTATTTATTTTCTTCTTCTAATAGGTTCTCAGTGTATATATGTATAGCCAAGGTGGATTAATTGTTAAGGTATGTTAATGATTCCTCTTCGTAGCTTTATATATCTAGATAAGGTGACTCATTATCTTCCATGAGGCCCTGTTAAACATAATAAGAAACAATAGTAACAAAATCATTAACATGAACTCATAACAGCAACAAAGAATAAGTAAGAACATGTACAAACATATATTCTAAGTATTTGGTATCCTCGTAATGAATGAATGTTTTTTTTCTTTTTTTTTGCTTTGCTGTTTTGTCTAAGAAAAGTTGTTGCACATTTCTAATATCTTAATATACCATTATAGTATAGACGGTCATTAGTTTTAAATCCGATGAAGAGTAGCTATCAGCATATTTAGTTATGTATTAGACTTTTGAAAAAAGGCAACATCTATTTTTTAGAGTTCATAAACAAAGTAGAAACTACTTAGTTTAAGGATACCAAAATTGTTATATACTTATTTACTAGAATAATATATTACAGTAAATTATTGGATGATATGCAATATTCATGCATTAAATTTAGTATAGCAATTGAATGTACACTTAAACAACATTACAAATACAATTATATTTATAACTGATCATAATTCTATGAAATCATTCTTTCAGTTTGAAAAGCATTATGTTGTCCTACATTCAGGGCTAATTAACAGACAATCAAACATTTTGTGCAAGCAGGACAATTACAATGTCATATCCTTGACGAAGTAAAAAATAAATAACGTCATGTGAAATTTTCCTAGCAATGAGGATGTGATACTACATCAATTTTATCATGTTGTTCTGCAAGCGCATAACTAACCAATCGTTTGATTTTTACAAGAGAAATATGCTGGAAAGCTAAGAAGAATAAAAGTAAAACTTTTAATAAGAAACTAAACACAATTCCTCCTGTCATTTTATCTTATTGGGAATCGATACTGCAAGATTGTTTGAACATGTATTTAAAGGTGTTCACAGAGCTTGCCTTTCTCAATGATCTGTCCACCTGATTCCATGCTATAATTGAAGATACGAGGGGGCTATGTTTAAAGCATTCGGTTTTATACTTGTGCACAGAAAATAAACCTTCATCTGCCTGGCTCGTATTATACTGATGAATGTCACTTACTTTAATTAAACTTTCTTGTAAATAGGATGGCGCAAAATTATGTGTGCATTCGTTTATCATATTACCACGTTGAATTCAAAATGTTTCTCAATTGGCATCCATTTAAAATTGCTAATCAATTCACTTGATGGAGTCTCGTAACTGTTGTTTGAAATTACCCTAGCAGCTCGTTTTTGAATTTTCTTGAGTTTATCCGTTTGTTCCTGATTTCGATAGGACCGCACAGAGGAACTATGAGGCAATATGAGTGCATTACACAGCAACTCTAAATATGTTATTGGGAAAAGTCATTCATTACATGATTACACTAATATTTCTTTGTGTTACTTTTGTTACTTTGTCAACGTGCTCGGACCAGTTCAATTCTTAATCAATGAATATACCAAGACATTTGACGACGTTAAGTCGTTTCAGTACCTTTCCATTTATAGAAATGTTGAAGGTTATTATTTTGAATTGAATTAAATTGAACT
Organism: Strongylocentrotus droebachiensis; assembly: GCA_035222895.1. Taxonomy (NCBI): domain Eukaryota; kingdom Metazoa; phylum Echinodermata; class Echinoidea; order Camarodonta; family Strongylocentrotidae; genus Strongylocentrotus; species Strongylocentrotus droebachiensis. The sequence goes on along the minus strand of JAVYIG010014744.1, from coordinate 25,732 downwards.
TTATATGTTTCCAATCACAGTAAAAACGACATTATACATTGTTGTAATACATACATAGGCAAAGAAAAATACATTGAAATTTATACAATTATACAAAAAGATAAAAGAAGAAAAAAAAAGGAAAAGAAGAAAAAGAAAAAGAGGACATGATTAAAATCTACTAGGAGTATAGGATGAAAAAAGGTGCATCCGAAAAAGCCACATGGGCATGATGAATGGGCGCACCCTGAGTGCGTCAGAATATAATTAACAATAAAAAGCTCAGTCAGCTGGAGAAGATTTTGGTCAATTTGCACGCGAAGCTATGACCATGACGCATGTTTTTCTGTGTTTAGTATAAGGTGATTTTGATTTATAGCTGAGATATTTTTTATTTTTGTACTAACTGATTTTGGATTTTAAGATGAATTGTTTATGTATGATTTATGCATTGAATGGAATCAATACTTTAGAAAAAATGTCATACAGGAAATTAGATAACTTTTTTCTTAAGATAAATTTTTATAATAATATATTTCATTGCGCTTGTTGTGGCTTAACCAAGTACATAAGGGATTAGACATGTTGAAGTGTACTCTCTTTGTCTCTCTGTGTGCGCAATACTCTGTTCAGGTTCCCAATGAACCATGTACTATAATGGTTGAAAAGTTTGCATTTCTGGACCAGTGATAATTCGTTTTCCAAGGACATGTTGTTTTCAGATAAGAAAAAAGCCAACCAATGGGCGTTTTTGTCCGCTGGATGAACACAACAATTGAAACCGTCGTGAACTTTGGGGTTCAACTATTATGTACTTTTTGTTTGCATTTTAGCCTTGTAAAATAGTTATTCCTTTTCACAAAAGAGATAATCGCGTTGCTGCTTTTGCGTGGGCTTGTTCAAGGTCACATTCTATGGCAAATCACAAGGGCAGGCATTTATACAAGTGTACTCACCAATACCCCTTTCAAACTGGCCTGTTTTTCATCGGATGCATCCAGACGAATCCGATGAAAAGGCCACTATGCAGGCGCGCTGGAAGCAGTTTGTGATTGGGGGGGGGGGGGGGCGGGGGGCTCACCTTCCAGGTGTAGTGGCGTAATGAGCAAAATCGTTTGGAAGGGGAGGGGCTGAAGAAAAATATGCATCACCACCACTCTTACACGTTACATGCAGGCCCTGAGGAACGTTTTTCAAAGTGGGGTATTTACGTTCAGGTAGAGCGTCAATTGGCGTGGGGGCCGGGGCTCAGGGTTTTTAGGCATTAAATTACGGTCAGATAAGCATATTTAGACACTGGCAGGTCACTAACTGGCGGGGAGTCCAAAAAAAAAAGAGCATGCAGGCGCCCTATTTAAGGCCATTGAATGTGGTCCAGGGGTCAGTGCCCCCGGAAGCTCAGAAGTTTTAGGTATTAATAACGGTCAAATGTGCATCCAGGGGACCGCCTGAGGGTCCTTGATTGCGGATGTAGTATCGAAAATAATATCGCTAGTGATATTCGTTTGTCTCGCAATGTGTTCAATAAGGAATCTAAAAGTTCACGACGTTTCGTGCGCTATCTGCAACACTTCGTCTGGTGATAATAACTACTGACAACTCAGCCGTAGCCGAACATGCTTTGGATAACCAGCATCAACCAGACTGGGACGGGGTTCAGTGCCTTTCCCAGGAACGGCATTGGTATACACGGAGGGTGAAAGAAGCTATCAATATCCGTCTCAATCCTAATAATAGGGACTTTTAGATTCGCACGAAGACAATGGGGATTGCTACGATCGACGTCCTTTTAATGCACTGCCTTGAATGGACGTCACACGTATCAGTCCATGCAAATCTAAAAGTCCCTATTTTCAACAGAGACAACGGGATCGATATCCCCGAATTTTGGATGCGGACGATACGCCGCCATGACACTCGCCGTCCTGCCAGCCAACACCGGTCGATTCCATTCAGCAGACGGTCCGAGCCAGCGGCCCGTTGATTGGTTGAGTACCGTATGCGTCGGCCAATAGGCCTGGTGCATTAGCCGAACCAGCGGCCGAACCAGCGGCCTGGTGATTGGTCGATCACCGTGTGCGTCGACCAATAGGCATTGTGCGTTATTGTTCCAATTATCGATCGAATTATGGACCACCGGTCCTCCCGTAGAGTATAAAAGACCCTTGCTTACAGTAATTATTATCACCAGACGAAGTGTTGCAGATAGCGCACGAAACGTCGTGAACTTTTAGATTCCTTATTGACCACATTGCGAGACAATTAAACGAATATCACTAGCGATATTATTTTCGATGATACAGCTTTTGTCATAAATACAAAATTCATTTTTCATAAGCTTCAGTGACCCCCCCCCCCCCCCCCCCACAGCACCGCCATTTTTTCCTCCCTCCTTGAGATCAACGGAAAACAAAAATCCTTGGAAAATAAGTTAATTTTGGTCAAAACGTGACCTAAAATAATGCGGTTGGTGTTTGAATGGGCTTTAGAAGTTCATCTAAATGTTGACTAAAAGTTTTCTACAAATTTCATGAATCCAGTTAAAAAAATTACTCAATAAATTTACGTCGCTGTGCCTACATTTCGGTGCTTACGATATTTAGTATCACTTATAAGTACCGACTGTTCATTAAATTCATTAAGGCCTATGGGATAATGCTAACTAGCCCGGCTGTCGTAAAAAGTAAAGGTAAGTGGGGTATCATAACGTATCACGGAAATATGATTATATCAACCGATTTTGCTGAAAACTGGTTTGAAAAATCTATGCTTTTAAGATCTGAAAACCAGTGAAAACCACGCCGTATAACGCTACGCTCTACTTGGACACTCAGATTTCAGTGCCCCCCTCCCAAAAAATAATTATATATGAATTGACGCCCCTAAACCGCGTAAGGGATCAAAACTTCGATTCACGGGGAATAACGTTTCGATTGAAAATTTTTGTTGAAAACAGAAATAGTCATTAGGCTTTACCACTAGAGTATATCGCTGCAATTTAAGACCGTAAATATTTCAAAACGATTTAAATGGCAGTGCAAAAAAAGAATAAGACCGATTTTATCAAATTTTCTCAGAAAAGGAAAATGACAGTTACATGTGTTTGCAATATGTTGAGCGTTAAATTTTACCGTAGGATCATTAATTCTAGTAATGAGTGTGATTTAAGAAAGCTATGAGTTATGAATATTAAAAAAAATATGGATATAAATGACGCTATAACTATGTATCCATTTCATTTTGACGAGAGTGAGGACACTATAATACTTGACAGTGTTTGATATCATTGAGTTCTTATTTGAGAAAAATGAATGCTGTTGGAATTTTCGAACTATAAAAACCCTCCAATGTCTCTCTCTCTCTCTCTTTCCTTTTTTTTATTCAGTGTTTCTCTTTCTTTCTTTCTTTTTTTACCAGCTAACAGTCAGGTAATCATCGGTACCACACGTGAGTAGTCCTACAAATATGATAAACTCTTCCAAAAAAGATCGGTAACCCGAGTTTGATAGAGGGTCATTATTTTATTTGTTTAATCAAACTCAAATAAACACTAGAAATTTAATTCGTCACGAAGACGAATAAGGTGGTCTGTCTTCAAGTCTTATAATAGATTATAATATTTACTATATTGAAAAAGGGGGAAGTTATATAGACATGTAAACATTGATGATTATGATGATGATGATCTGGATGGTAATGATTATGATGATCATGATCATGATGATGTTGATGAGGATGATTATCATCATTATGATAATGATGATGATCATGATCATGAGCGTGATTCTGACATCTTATCGGAAAAATGAGGGGTGATCTAGATAACATATAGTCTCAGCGACAACATACTAAAATTTGCGAGAAAACTATTGAAAAAAACCGAGATACTGGTCAAAACACAATGTCATGCAGATTCATGTTTTGAAAAAAAGTGACTTCCCATAGACATAACACGCAAATATGACAAATTATGCATTGTCGCCTTTAATCGAATATTTAACTATGATGACGTCATCTAAATGAAAAATAAATAACATATTTCTGATAGAGAATTATCTCAGCTACAACATATCAAAATGTGGGAGAAGATTGATCACCGATAAGTGAGATAATCTCAATTAAACAAAGACAAAAATGACGTCATCAACAAAATACATTTGTTTGAGTTTAGATGCCAATATGATGACTTTGTTTCACTTTGTACGAGTCAGGGTGGTATGAAATCATATCTCCAACTCTTGCTCTTTCTAACCATGATATAAAAATTGGGGGTCGACGGACTATCTGAAGAGCTATTTCGATTTATAAAGTAGCATGTTTTTGATCAAATTTACATTATATTGCCCATAGCAGTACGCGCGGATTTTGAACTTTGACGCGCGCTCACGGCCTTATGAAAGGTCAAGAGTGACTGAAATTAATGTAAATTGTCATTTATGGTAAGATGAATCTAAATCGTGTAAACAAATTGAATTTGACCTTTTCCGCGCGTTGTGAGCGCGCGCACCGCGCGCGGGGACAAGTACGGACGGAAAATTTTGAAATACTTATAATGACCTGATTCGTACTCTCGTTTAATAGTTAAGTGATTTTGAGCAATTTTAAATTTTGACGCGCACATACGCGCGCGTCATGACCTTTATGTGACCTTTGATGACATGACCTGTTGACCCTTGACCTGAAGTATATGTGATATGAATATGAATGAACTTTGAGTACGCATCATGAAGATATGATGGATAATGTGATTACACAAAATGGCGCCTGGATGACGTCACGATATTCTAATGACCTTGAAAATGTTTCTGTCACGTCTTATGATAATGACTTATGCCTGTGCCAAAATTAAAAGAAATTGACATAACCAATCTTACGTTATCCGACACACAAAAATGTGAAGAAATAAATAAAAATAAAGAAATAATAAAGAAGAAAGAAAATTCTGACGAAATCAATAGGTGGTCTGTTGATAACAGACCACCTAAATAGAAATAAAGAAATAATAATAATAAAGAAGAAAGAAAATTCTGACGAAATCAATAGGTGGTCTGTTGATAACAGACCACCTAACTAGAAATTTAATTCGTCATGGGGACGAATTAGGTGGTCTGTCTTCAATTCTTATGATCATGCTCATCTTCAATTCAATTACCCAATAAAATGATGTTAATGTAAAATGATGTATTGAGATATGAATTGATGAATGAAGAATAATGGATCAAGTGATAATAGGGTAATAAAGTAAATATGGTTGTTTATTACATTATTTGCGATTGTACGTGTTTTAATATTCAAAGGAGATGGTACAGTGAAAGGTCAAAAAGAAAAAAAAGTGAAGAAAACAAATTGTTGGAGACGCCCGGACTCGAACCAGGGACCTCGAGGTCGGAAGTCAAGTGCGTTACCGATATACCAAAACATTTCCCATAGAGATTACACGTAAACGAAAAATGGAATTCTCAAATCCCACTTTGTAATTGAAATATGAGCATGATCCCGACATCTGATCGAGAAATAAAGAGCACACTTGTGACAGCTTCTTGTCTCAGCTACAACATACTCAAAGCTCAGCGTAAACGAAAATAAAACGACGGAGATATTGCTCGCGAGAGACAAGAATGTAGAATCCAGTTTTGAGAAAAAGTCATATCCCATAGAGAATACACGCAAAATGTGAAAGATTGACATGCCACCTTTAATCACAAAAATACGCCATGATGCCATTGTCAAAATGAAAAATACGTCGCAACTTTATTTGTAGAGAATTGTCTCAGCTACAACATATCAAAACTTGGAAGAAAATCGATCAATATTTACAGAGATACAGTGAAATTTCCAAAAATATGCTAACGTCATAATTTGCAAATTGAAATTTTGAGTTTGGAGGCCATTATGATGACGTCATGAGTTAATTGAGGGTCAAATGAGACATGAAATCATATCTCCGACTCATAATCTATCTAAATATTAAAAAGAATTGGGGGTATCTATCCATTCTGAAGAGCTACAATGGATTTTGTATAGGCATGTTTTTGCCCATATTTGCCATGTATTACAAGAGCTCGCACGCACGGACATTTACCTTGAACGGAGGCAATCATGATGACGTCATGAGTTAATTGAGGGTTCGAACGGACTTTACCTTGAACGGACGCTCATTTCGTTATTAATGGTCATAAAGAGATAAACATGGTATCAAATTGTTCGGAATAAAATGGGCAATACTATGATAGACCAAGAAAGGCGATTCTAGGTTGCGTACGACCATTAGGAACACAAACGTGCGCGCAAATTTATGCGCGCGAAAATTTTCGAAATTTTCGAAATGCTTGAAATGGCTTAAAACGTACTCTTATTTGATCAAAAAGTTATTATGAGCATTTTTTATTTTTGCGCGCACCGACGCGCGTACGGACGCGTACGCGCGCGTTAATTGACCTTAAGTTGACCGGACGGATATTGACCATAATCGTTATAAATATGAATGAGAAATGATTTACGGTTATGAAGATATGATCATGAGTTGATTCTCAGAGCACTTCACAAAATGGCGCCTGGATGACGTCACGATATGTTGATGAACTTGAAAATGTTCCTGTCACGTCTTAAGATGATGACCTATGACTGTTTAAAATTTGAAAGATATTGGACGGTTCAATTTTGAGTAATCGTGCACACAAAAGAGTGGTCACAAATTTATTTTAATTGAATTGTGTTTTTGTACAAATTCAATTAAAATACTAGAATTTAATTCGTCACGAAGACGAATAAGGTGGTCTGTCTAAGTCTTATGATAGATTTGAGAATGGGAGAAGTTATATAGACATGTAAACAATGATGATCATGATGAACATGATGATGATCATGATAGTAAAGGTGATGATGATGATGATAATGATAATGTTATATGACGATAAAAACGATAATGTTAATGATGATGATGATAATGATCATGATCATGATGATGTTGATGATGATCATCTTCAGACCATGGTGATGATGATGATAGTGACATTGATGATGATGATGATGATGATGATATTGATGATGATGATGATGAGCATGAGCATGATCCTGACATCTGATTGAAAAAATTAGGAAATATTCAGATAGCAAATAGTCTCAGCTACAACATACTAAAATTTGGGAGAAAACTGTTGAATAATAACCGAGATACTGGTCAAAACACATTGTCATGCAGATTCATGTTTTAAAAAAAGTGACCTCCCATAGACATAACACGCAAATATGACAAATTATGCATTGTCGCCTTTAATCGAATATTTAACTATAATGACGTCATCCAAATGAAAAATAAATGACATATTTCTGATAGAGAATTATCTCAGCTACAACATATCAAAATCTGGGAGAAAATTAATCACCGATAAGTGAGATAATCTCAATTAAACAAAGACAAAAATGACGTCATCAACAAAATACATTTTGTTTAGTTTAGATGTCAATATGTTGACTTTGTTACACTTTGTACGAGTCAGAGTGGTATGAAATCATATCTCTAACTCATGTTTTCTCCAACCATGATATAAAAATTGGGTGTCGATGGACTATCTGAAGAGCTATTTCGATTTTTAAAATGGCATGTTTTTGATCAAATTTGCATTATATTGCCCATAGCAGCACGCGCGGATTTTGAACTTTGACGCACGCTCACGGCCTTATGAAATATGAAGAGTGACTGAAATTAATATAAATTGTCAATTACGTTAAGAGGAATCCAAATCTTGTAAACATTTTGAATTTGACCATTTCCGCGCGCAGTGAGCGCGCACACCGCGCGCGGGGACAAGTACGGACGAAATTTTTGAAATGCTTCAAATGACCTGATTCGTACTCTAATTCGATCAAAAAGTGATTTTGAGCATTTTAAATTTTTGTGCGCGCACCGACGCGCGGACGGACGCGTACGTGCGCGTTAATTGACCTTTAATTAACCGGACGGATATTGACCTTAATCATGATAAATATGAATGAGCAATGAATATCCGTTATGGAGATATGAACATGAGTGGATTTTCACAAAATGGCGCCTGGATGACGTCACGATAATCTGATGAACTTGAAAAGTTTCCTGTCACGTCTCATGATGATGACCTATGACTGTGTCAAAATTGAGAGAAATTAGGTGGATGGATATTGAGAAATCGGATACACAAAAAAGTGGCTAAATAAATAAAAATAAATAATAAATAATAAATAAAGAAAGAAAATTCTGACGAAATCAATAGGTGGTCTGTTGATAACAGACCACCTAACTAGAAATTTAATTCGTCACGAGGACGAATAAGGTGGTCTGTCTTCATGTCTGATGGTATATATTACTATTTACTATATTGAGAAAGGTAGAAGTTATATAGACATGTAAACAATGATGATGATGATGATGATCTTGATAGTAATGGTGATGACGATGATGACGATGATAATGATAATGTTAATGATATTGATGATCATGAGCATGATCCTGACATCTTATCGAAAAAATGAGGGGTAAATTAGATAACATATAGTCTCAGCTACAACATACTAAAATTTGGAAGGAAACTGTTGAATAACAACCGAGATACTGGTCAAAACACATTGTCATGCAGATTCATATTTAGAAAAAAGTGACCTATAGACATAACACGCAAATGTGACAAATTATGCATTGTCACCATTAATCGAATATTTCACTATAATAAAGTCATCTAAATGAAAAATAAGTGACATAATTTTTATAGAGAATTAACTCAGCTACAACATATTAAAATCTGGAAGAAAATCGATCACCGATAAGTAAGATAATCTCAAATAAACAAAGACAAAAATGACGTCATCAACAAAATACATTTGTTTGAGTTTAGATGCCAATATGATGACTTTGTTTCACTTTGAACGAGTCAGGTGGTATGAAATCATATCTCCAACTCATGTTTTCTCCAACCATGATATAAAAATTGGGGGTCGACGGACTATCTGAAGAGCTATTTCGATTTTTAAAATGGCATGTCTTTGCCCATATATGCTATGTATTACAATAGCTCGCACGCACGGACATTATCTTAAACGGACGCTCATTCCGTTATTAATGGGCAGAAACGGGTGAACAATGTATCAAAATGCTTGGCAAAATGATTCAAATATGATGACGGAGTAAATTTGGCGATTTTATGTTGCTAAATGCCAGGACATGCGAAAACGCGCGCCCATGCGTGTGTGCGCGTTTTTTTGCAAAATGCTTAAAATGGCCTGAAACGTATGCAAAATTAATTTGAGACGATTTGAAGCATTTTTATTTTTTGCGTGCGCGCTAACGCGCGGACGTACGCATGCGCGCGCGTTTTCTGACCTGAAACTGACCGGACGGATATTGACCCTAATCATGATAAATATAAATGAGAAATGCCTTTCCGTTATGAAGATATGATCATGAGTAAAAAGTACCCCAAAAAACACAAAATGGCGCCTGGATGACGTCATGAAGACTTGATGACCTTGAAAATGTTCCTGTCACGTCTTATGACAATGACCTATGACTGTGCCAAAATTGAACGAAATTGACATAATTGATCTTGAGTTATCGTCGGAACAAAAAAGTGGGAACAATAAATAAAAATAAAGAATAATAAATAAATAAATAAATAAAGAAGAAAGAAAATTCTGACGAAAACAATAGGTGATCTGTCGTTGACAGACCACCTAATAAATAAAGAAAATTCTGACGAAATCAATAGGTGGTCTGTTGATAACAGACCACCTAATAATAAATAAATAAAGAAAATTCTGACGAAATCAATAGGTGGTCTGTTGATAACAGACCACCTAACTAGAAATTTAATTCGTCACGAAGACGAATAAGGTGGTCTGTCTTCAAGTCTTATAATAGATTATAATATTTACTATATTGAAAAAGGGAGAAGTTATATAGACATGTAAACGATGATGATTATGATGATGATGATCTTGATAGTAATGATTATGATGATGATCATGATGATGTTGATGAGGATGATTATCATCATTATGATAATGATGATGATTATGATCATGAGCGTGATGCTGACATCTTATCGGAAAAATGAGGGGTGATTTAGATAACATATAGTCTCTGCGACAACATACTAAAATTTAGGAGAAAACTGTTGAAAAACAACCGAGATACTGGTCAAAACACATTGTCATGCAGATTCATGTTTTGAAATAAGTGACCTCCCATAGACATAACACGCAAATATGACAAATTATGCATTGTCGCCTTTAATCGAATATTTTACTATGATGACGTCATCTAAATGAAAAATAAATGAAATATTTCTGGTAGAGAATTAGCTCAGCTACATTATACCGAAATCTGGGAGAAAATCGATCACTGATAAGCGAGATAATTTCAATTAAACAAAGACAAAAATGACGTCATCAACAAAATACATTTTCTTTAGTTTAGATGCAAATATAAAGATTTTGTTTCACTTTGTACGAGTCAGGGTGGTATGAAATCATATCTCCAACTCATGCTCTTTCCAACCATGATATAAAAATTGGGGGTCAATGGACTATCTGAAGAGCTATTTCGATTTTTAAAATGGCATGTTTTTGATCAAATTTGCATTATATCGCCCATAGCAGTACGCGCGGATTTTGAACTTTGACGCACGCTCACGGCCTTATGAAATATGAAGAGTGACTGAAATTAATGTAAATTGTCAATTGCGTTAAGAGGAATCTAAATCATGTAAACTTTTTGAATTTGACCTTTTTCGCGCGCTGTGAGCGCGCACACCGCGCGCGGGGACACTTACGGACGGAAAATTTTGAAATGCTTAAAATGACCTGGTTCGTACTCTCGTTTAATAGTTTAGTGATTTTGAGCAATTTTAAATTTTGACGCGCACATACGCGCGCGTCATGACCTTTATGTGACCTTTGATGACATGACCTGTTGACCCTTTACTTGAAGTATATGTGATATGAATATGAATGACCTTTGCTGATGCATCATGAAGATATGATGGATAACGTGATTTCACAAAATGGCGCCTGGATGACGTCACGATAACCTAATGACCTTAAAAATGTTCCTGTCATGTCTCATGATAATGACCTATGACTGTGCCAAAATTGAATCAAATTGACATAACCAATCTTACATTATCCGACACACAAAAAAGTGAAGAAATAAATAAAAATAAAGAAATAATAAAGAAGAAAGAAAATTCTGACGAAATCAATAGGTGGTCTGTTGATAACAGACCACCTAACTAGAAATTTAATTCGTCACGAAGACGATTAAGGTGGTCTGTCTTCAAGTCTTATAATAGATTATTATATTTACTATATTAAAAAAGGGAGAAGTTATATAGACATGTACACAATGATGATTATGATGATGATGATCTTGATAGTAATGATTATGATGATGATGATCATGATGATGGTGACATTGATGATGATGATGATGATATTGATGATGAGCATGAGCATGATCCTGACATCTGATTGAAAAAATGAGGAAATATTTAGATAGCATATAGTCTCAGCAACAACATACTAAGATTTGGGAGAAAACTGTTGAATAACAACCGAGATACAGGTCAAAACACATTGTCATGCAGATTCATGTTTTGAAAAAAGTGACCTCCCATAGACATAACACGCAAATATGACAAATTATGCATTGTCGCCTTTAATCGAATATTTCACTATGATGACGTCATTAAAATGAAAAATAAATGGCATATTTCTGGTAGGGAATTATCTCAGCTACAACATATCGAAATCTGGGAGAAAATCGATCACTGATAAGCGAGATAATCTCAATTAAACAAAGACAAAAATAACGTCATCAACAAAATACATTTTCTTTAGTTTAGATGCAAATATGAAGATTTTGTTTCACTTTGTATGAGTCAGGGTGGTATGAAATCATATCTCCAACTCATGCTCTTTCCAACCATGATATAAAAATTGGGGGTCGACGGACTATCTGAAGAGCTATTTCGATTTATAAAGTAGCATGTTTTTGATCAAATTTACATTATATTGCCCATAGCAGTACGCGCGGATTTTGAACTTTGACGCGCGCTCACGGCCTTATGAAAGGTCAAGAGTGACTGAAATTAATGTAAATTGTCATTTATGGTAAGAGGAATCTAAATCATGTAAACAAATTGAATTTGACCATTTCCGCGCGTTGTGAGCGCGCGCACCGCGCGCGGGGACAAGTACGGACGGAAATTTTTGAAATGCTTAAAATGACCTGATTCGTACTCTCGTTTAATATTTAAGTGATTTTGAGCATTTTAAAATTTTGACGCGCGCGTACGTGCGCGTCATGACCCTTATGTGACCTTTGATGACATAACTTGTTGACCCTTGACCTGAAGTATATGTGATATGTATATGAATGACCTTTGCTTATGCATCATGAAGATATGATGGATAATGTTATTTCACAAAATGGCGCCTGGATGACGTCATGATGACCTGATGACCTTGAAAAGGTTACTGTCACGTCTTATGGCAATGACCTATGACTGTGCCAAAATTGAATGAAATTGACGGAACCAAACTTGAGTTATCTATGGCACAAAAAAGTGTAGGAAATAAAAATAAATAATAATAATAATAATAATAATAATAAAGAAAGAAAATTCTGACGAAAACAATAGGTGATCTGTCGTTGACAGACCACCTAAAAATTCGTTTTCATTAAATCACTTTGAGTATTGACAAAGCTAAATACACTGTCGCTCATAAAGTTGGAATATTTTTGTTTTACCCCAATCATGGAATTATTTTAAAAAAAATAAAAAAATAATAGATCTAGATAATAGTATACATTCTCAGATTGTATTGAATAATAATTTGCCAATGTGTGTTTTGCGTGAATGCTAAAGCATGTGTATGTTACTATGCTTATCAACTAGGAGACCTACGCCCTTAAGTCATAAATGACAGTAATGAGGATTAATGCCGCATAAAAGGGCACTAATATAGCACATCGACACGGTTTTGATCCTGGGGCCTCACAGTTACGAGGCCATTGCTTTGTCACTGAACCATGACTGTACGCAGCGGGGGCTACGGTAGGGGGCAGTTTCCATAAATTAAAAAAAACAAAGAAAATGCAACAAATTTTCAATAATTTATTGCATTTTACCCCGGTCCCCAACATAAAAAATCCTCTGGACGGCCATGCATTATGGCTCAAGGCATGGACACACAGAGGATAAGCATAGTAGCATACACATACTTTAGCAGTCACGCAAAACACACATTGGCAAATTATTATTCAATAAAATCTGAGAATGTATACTATTATCTAGATCTATTATTTTTAAATTATTTTTAAAATAATTCCATAAATTTTGGTAAAACAAAAATATTCCAACTATATGAGCGACAGTGTAGTATGGACTACCGATGTAAACGAATGTATGGACCTTAAGCATAGTATTCCGCTTCTAAAAGTATATTTATATCGATACTGACCGTACTGTTATTCAAATTCTTATCCTCCTCATTTTTCTTCACGTTTGTTTGATGTAAATTCATTACACCATTTTAAAGAAGACTTTGGAGGGACCCAACTCAAAGGCAATTTCAATATCCTTTTGTATTACCAGTACCAATCCTATTTGGATAATGAAGGTTATCAAGTCGTTCTCGTGTTCTCACATTTCAACTGGTGACGCACAAAGGTCTTCAAATGGCCGTACTTAATCGTTGAAAGTCTTTGCGATAAGCCTTGAGGATATAAATGTTGAGTCAGGGTATTTCGGCCACAAGTTTGTCATATTTGTCAGGTTTACACTGATGTAGGTCTATTTTAACACTCTCTATCCGTACTTCATTCCCCGATTCCGCAGTTGAGGTGGATAACAACGTCTCGAGCACCATATACTATGCCGATGTTCCTACAACTTTCTCCAACATTATGGACCTGAAGTATATGAGCATTAATCTGACAGATAATCTGGACACCTTGGAGATGATAGCTGACTTCGTCGACTTTCACCCCCAAAGTCAACAAATCTACTTTATGGGACGGTTCGGCACAGGTGCCATAATAGACCTTAATGGAACACTTGTGCGCATTTTCGCAGAGGACCAACGTAAGGCAATATTTTTTGCATTTTTTGCAATAGTATTATATCGTTTTTACTTTTAAGTTGCTGTAGTGCTTAATAGAATAGTTTGGGTCAGGTGCCAGCTCAGATCTTGATGGGTCGTATGCATATATTTTTCATACACATCCAAAGTGAGGCACTGTTCAACAAATGTGTATACAGTCAAACCTACTCTAGTGACCACCGGTATTTCCCTTGAAAATGGAAAATAAATGAATCGAAACAGAATTGAATTAAAATATCATCATTTTAAATTTGGCCTTAAATGAGTAGAGGGAGCAACATGATTTAATAGATTCTGGGAGAGAGTTCCATAGGTCTGGACCATGGTGTATTCGGGTTGACTAGGTGAACATTTGAGGAATTACGGGTAGGGTAAGAGTGAATGGCTTCATTTATAGTGTAAACGTTTTGAAAGTTTTTTTCCAACTGTGTTTAAATATTCAGTCACAAATATTGTCTTAAAGTATTATGTTTATTTCACAGTGAATGAGTTGGATAGGTGAGAGAAAGACATTTGAAAAAGGAGTAACAGGCTAGATTTGTTTTCTTTACAATAATATTATATTGCCAGGAAATGGGCGGATAAGAAAATTAAGTCAATGTGCTAAGTGTGCTTAGCTTTTATATCAGCAGTTTCTCAAGTGGAAATCTGGATGTAATACAACTCAAGAAGGCACAATGTTTCTGGAAAATTATTTGTAATGTTTTATAAATGGACATATTTTAATATTGTTTCGTTTTATCTCAGATGGATTTTCCTCGATGTTAAGAACATAATGTGTTGCGTTCTCATATTGCCTTCAGAAATAAAGTTGTTAAAGGCGTTGCACAAAGCATTTGGTTGGACATTGTTTTTAGGAATTGTAATAACTCAATAACAAAAACTACTGTATAGGCCTAAGTAAAAATGGATAGAGTTTGAAAAAGATCGTCATTGACTCTTACAGTAGCACAAGACTTAACTTAAATCCTAGGGTAGCTCTTATTTTTTATCGTCTTCGTATCGGGAAAGAGGGCAGGAAAGGGACGTTTAAACCTTAGAATATGCCTTTCACATTAGTACCACAAGGAGAAACAGAATCTTGTCATATAGGTTCTATTGGGCTTCCTTTCCAGCTGATCTAGCTCAATTTTGGGGATTGGGGCACTTTAAGGACGTCTGGCAGGCAGTACCCCTACCACTTAAGTCGTCTGGCATTGTCCAGTCATGTACCTCGAGACTACGGCGAATCTTCTCATATGAGTTTTATATGGTTTCTTTTCCAGCTGATCTAGCTCAATTTTTGACCACGTTGGGGCCTCCTTCTGGCCACACCCACCACTAAGGACATGACAGATGGTCAATTCGTTATATGGGGCTATCTTTACATCCGTGCACATGAAAATTGGTTTCCCTTCCAGCTAGGTTGACCCCCCTGGCTCCCGGACTATAACTTCCTAATTAACACGATCGCAACTTCTTTTGAAGAATAAACTGAAGGGTAATTTCAATGGCTCCTTGTACATAACTCACATAAATCACGTTTGGATTTTGTAATACCATGGAGCTGTGACATTTTCGGATAATACGCCATTGTATGGTTCGTACATGGACAGGGCTAAAAAAAACTGCCTGAAGTTATTTTTTTCGCAAATAGTGGCGATCATATTTTTGTTAAGCCTATTAGAAAACGGAGCTTTTTTTTTTTTACAAAGACAAAGTGGCTGGAATGAGGGTGCACGTACGGGACTCGAGAGTGTACTGGATCCAAAAAAAGGGGCTCCTCAGATCGACGAATGGGACTGAGTCAGAAGATCAGGAGGTCGACATCATCGACCTTTTTGAAGACCCAGGATGTGATTGCAAGGGACGCAAGCGTCAACTACTCGCGCTCGAAATCGACGAGGAAAATAGGTATGTGACATCATTTCTTCTTGAAGTTCGAGTTCACTTCATTCAATACTTTCGTTAAAAATATATACAAAGGTAAACAAACATACAAAAGATCAAAAATAATATCAATATATAACATGAGAATAATACAAGCGGAGAAGACAAGAAATTAAATGAAATTATTTGGAGACAAGACAAGAAGGCCGGGCCTTATGTAAAAGTCTCTCCATTGATTGTATCAAAATTACTATGACTGTGGGCGGGGTACAGACGAGATGGACGTATAGAGGGCTGTTTATGAACGACATAGGATCGTATTTAAACATTCGGCCTACGATTTTCTAGGACGGTTCCAGAACGAAGTGAGAACTAGTTTGGTTTGATGGGGGCTATACGAACGGTCTACGAACGCTCATTTCGTACGGCCTTCTTAAGAAGAAATTACGAAATGGTCTGAAAATCGTTCGTACGGCGTTCGTAGCAGTTCGTAATGACATTTGTGACCGTGGCTATACCCATAACGTATGCTGCGACGATCCGTTGTTTGTTTTTTGTCTGCTCAGCACGAGAGTCGAACCCTAGCGCATGACGAATGTCAAGAGAGTCAGACGACGATCCGATTGTGCCACACCGCATCTTCATTTGTGAGCAGTGAAGAGAAGATATTGTCATCATCTTTATGATCTGGATATGAGGAGAGGTAGATTTTATCCCCGGTCACTTCTCCAGGGCTAATGAGGTTCTGCACTCCCCAATCGAAACTTCTTCAAAAGGCGCTTTATAATAATAATATAATTATAATCTTTTAAAGTCCACTCCAAATTTGATTCAACCGAGAAAGGAAATTCTTTTTGCAAAAGGCGCTTTATAATAATATAATTATAATCTTTTAAATTCCACTCCAAATTTTATTCAACCGAAAATGGAAATTCTTTTTGCAAAAGGCGCTTTATAATAATAATAATATAATTATAATCTTTTAAATTCCACTACAAATTTTATTCAACCGAAAATGGAAATTCTTTTTGCCCAATTGATCCGTGAACCCGGCAGCCACTGAGCAGTGCCAGATCGACGTTGGCTCTATCCCTTATTGTTGAACGCCAAACAAGGTAGCAGCAACTCCCGTCTTTTAACGTCTTTTGGTATGACGCGGGCGGGGTTCGAACCCCCGACCTCCCGGTTGTGAGGCGGACGCTTTACTGACTGAGCCAACACACCGGTCAGATGAAATGTAACAAATTATGCTACTTCTTTATTCTGTTTATCGTCGTCGATTTTCTCCTATCATTTCATTTATTATTTACCAATATCTTTTTGGCTCATACATTTTGACGGTGTTGTGCTCCCAGCAAGGAAGTCCAAAGGAGACGTTGAGAATATTACTTGAGAATGTGACTTTAAATATTATTGGGTAGATTGCACTAAATGTATGAGTCTTGAATTCTTATTTATGTGTCATGAAGCCAATTCCACGTACGTGAACTGTGACTAAAATGTATAAACATGATAGCAATTAAGGAAGAAATAAACTCTAGGGCTATTTTGTTACCCTATTGTATTTCATACTTAAACGCTGTTCGAATTACGTAATGAGTCACTGTCATATTACTGTCGTATGAGTCATGACAGTAATGAGTCACTGTCACTGTATACTGGGGATATACTGACGACACAGACACCAACTGCGAGTGTGGAACATCTGTGCAATCCATGTCACACCTATTAAGATGTCCACTCCTAATTGACCAATGCTGCCTGGAAGACCTGGTGGCAGCAAATGAGAAGGCTCTTCAGTGTGCCAAGGCCTGGCAGAGTATTTGAGGACACGAAAGAAGAATACAAAGTGTATATATCCTTTTCTTGAACATGATATTATTTATTTTTGGTGCTTGATAAATCTTTATAGATATTTATCACAACTATGAAATTTTAGATGGTTACCATTTCGTGTTTTTTCCTTTCTTTTTACTTTTTTTTTTTTTTTTTCATTTTTTTTTCATTTTTAAATTCAGTTATGAGTTATGAGTTTTTGATCGATCGGGTGGGTGGTACATGCACAACATTACTTATTATAGGCTCTGTATAAGCTTGGCTTGTTAGAACTCTTGTGAGTAATGTGCCGCGGGATTCCATATCCTTAAAATGCTGGCGAACAGAGCAACAAGACCAAGCTCTGTAATTATTAGGATCTCTGTCCAGTAGTGCCGTGTTTTAATAGTTTCATACTATTAATTAAATGTCATGTTAACTGTTAATGTATAATTGTTTTAAATGGGGGCACGCTACAAGAGTCCTATCTCGCACCCCGGGGCAACGTGTCTGACACGGCCGGTTGTAGCAACTACTCCGAAGATCAAGATAACATTAATCTTGATCTAAGGAGACACGAACAAACGAACTGTCATATTTGCACAGTATATTTCAACGGGTGATGCATGATGCTAATGATCTTGTCAATTTTTTGAAAGTCATTGCGATCTCGTATATATATATATAGATATATATATGTGTGTGTGTGTGTGCAATATTGCAGATGTTACTCACCTCTTTGTTTCTCCCTCTTTATAATTATAAATCATCCCTCCTCCTAATTTTTGCTCTTTTTCTCTTCGTCCCTCTCTTTCCATCTCTTCAGTTATCTCTTTATATCCATTAGATTAGACATTTACCACGTAATCAGAACCAACCTCAATGTAGAGGACAATTTCACTCTCAGCGATTTGGATTGGATGCCTATTGAAGACATGCACTATGATGGTGAGTCCACGTCGTCAGAGGGGAAAAATAGGAGTAAATACATGATACATATACATATAGGTTTTCCAAAAGATCTATGTGTACCATATTTCGCCTGTCACTTTAGAGAAAATATCCAGACCTACAATAAATCGGTGGGTCAATTGATTTCAATTTTCTTTAATTTCTATTCACAAGAATAAACCAGGAATAAACTGTACATGCTACCTTACACCAACTAACCTCCAGAAATAACAACTCTTTGACGAAAATTGAAGAATCTTAATATCAGAATCATTTAAAATGTTAGCATTCTTATTTCATGAAGCTAAAAGATCTCACTATTCATACCTGTCACTTTATTGTCCTCGTTTCATTTTTTTTCATTTTGTTTCACGAAACCGTCCTAACTAGAAGTTCGCCGACATTCCATCGAAATGCTTTAACACATGCGTTTGAACGGGATGTCGGCGAAGATTGTATTCGTGAAACGAAGCCCAGGTTGTTTTTTTTCGTGCAGGTGTACATCTGTACTATTCCTCTGGCTTTGGTGAACTAGGCTACATCGACACCGACGGAACTCACAAAACTGTCTTATACATAGCCCCTGGTCCCGCCAAAACGCTCTTCAACATCGCCAAGTACGGCGATCTGGTGTTCGTTCACGAAGATCTTTTCAACAGGGAGTTCGGTGACTTCGCTCTCTCCATCGTCAGTATCCCCGATAAATCGCTCGTCGAGCAGAGGATGAGCTTTGAAACTGTTTCTGGAGAAGAACATTTCTTCTGTCACTCTGATCGGTTTCGGGTTAGGCTTCCCCGTAAGTTAAAACTATCTGCTCCTCGAATTATTTCCAAAAACATGAGAAGAAAAAAAGAAATGTGAAATTCACTAATTATTGTCAATTCGGAAATTTGGTTTTCACTGGTATGAATTTTACAAATGAATGTAGGAATGGAAGTAATCATAATCAGGTACTATACTAGACAATAGTTTACAGAGCAAAATTCTGTCGTCATAACTTTTAAACGGGTAAGATACATGACAAGATACACAGAGGTTAAACTATAGGTGAATGAAGACATAGTGAGAGAGTGGAAAAAGACCATTCCCATGCATTGCATAATGCTACTAATACACGAGTCACACGGACGTGACTGACACCAGACCGACAACAAATTCCAATGATAATACCCCAAATGACCAAGAATATAATTATTTACGAATTGTGCGTAGCACCTCAAAACAAATGAACAGGCTACCGATCGAGGGGTGGGATGCCCTTTCTCTTTGTTCTCTTGATGTCTTTAAGTCTACATTGAAGACAGTTCTTTTCAATAATGTCTATATGTAACTGCATGTATGATACGTTGTAGACATCTGTTAACTTGTGTAATTCATATAGGCTTATTGTTAAAATCTCCATGCCTCATTTATATCTTCCGTTATGTTTTATGTTTATACAGTAGCTTAATTTTTAGATTGTTTGACATGAAGTAACATCTGTTATTTTTGGTCTTATTCCGTTATGAATTATCCTTATCAATTTAGTTTATAAATGTATAAATCAGTTTATAAATCATTGAGCTCCTAATCGTACCCTCCCAGGTGTAATCTTTTTGAGAGGGGACTCTTCGAAGCTCTATGAAAGAACTAACCAATCAGAAGCGACCTCTACTGTCGTCATTCTCCGTTAACGGATAAGCTCTGATTTAGACCATTGATAAAGTCATATACGCGTATAATGTTTGATTGGTACATGTATACATATTAGAAATGTAAGTCCAAATTGTTGAAAACTGTAACCTACAAGAATTAATAGGAACACTCTCATGTAATGTATAATTACTTAAAGGGCCACTCTAACCCGACTAACATAGCCGTTCAAAATATGAATACACCTCTACTTATTAATATTCCAGCCTCCGATTTTTCTGAAAATCTCTAAATTGACACAAAACACGATAATAACCATCCAATTTTCACAGTTCCAACGCTTACTGGGCTACGCCCCTCGAAAAAGGGTACGGTCACGTGACTTGGTGACGCATTTGACGTCATTGCGGGCATGTCCGATTTGATAATTTCATAATTAGGAATGACGAAATCGCCAGAAACGTACTGGGATTATCAAGTGTATATTATTTTTCGGATAAATGTCTTTTTCCCCTAATTGATATCATGGTTTGCCTTTTTAAAGACATTTCAATGCCTAAATCACCCTCCTTTTCACCGGAGAGCCGCCTGCAGTGACGTCAATTGCGTCATCACCGAAACTGGGCGGTTTTTCTGAGCGTTCTGAGTCGTCATTTTTAAATCTAGATTCCAGAATTATTGATGATTTCTAAGAAAAATCATTGTCATGTTTGGAATCTCCGTCAAAAATTATTCTACATGTCTTTTTTTTCATTTTTGTAGCCCGTTTTGATTAGAGTGGCCCTTCAAAGCTACTTGCAATATTATTTTTACAGATTCAGTGGAAAAAAATTGTCCTCACGTTCTGTATTTTGCCGACAAGGATAAAGAATACAAGTTTGCCCGGGGCAAGCATTGGAATCGCGTGCCTGCCCAAACTTATTGACATAACTGTACAAACGAGCGCAGCGAGTGAGGAAAATTTATACTTTCATTGTTATAAAGACATCGCTTCGTCATCAAAATACACGCTCCCTGAGTATAAGGATTTTGTAGCACTCCATTTCTAAGATGCTGTTTTTTTAATTTGAGACTTTGGCTTCTTTCAAAATAATATTTCATCAACAACAAAAATCACCAGCTTATAAACATAATTATATGTTCTGGCACCTTGGTGCACGAATATCAGGATATTCGGGCATATTGCTACTTGAATGTGAGGTGATGGTTGCTCGAAAATTGGAACTTTAAAAATCGCCTTGCCTCGTAAGCATATGACTGCAACAGAGCGATGGAATTGCGAATTTTGGACAAACGAATTTCAATTGACTTCTTATTCAACTGGGGCGCACAATGAAGAATTTCAAGAACAATAAAGTCAAGGAATTTGTAGCAAGGTAATTTTACATTTCTTTCAAATACCGAACTTTCCTAAATGATTTTTTGTTTACATTGCAGTATATTAAGCCGTAATAAAGAAGCAAAACAACGTTTCCTTTAAATTTCGTTATATAAACTATAATCAACAACACATGCGAGGGAGCTAAGGGACCGAGCTTTAGGACAAGTTCGCATCTTGAACCCTAAAGAACTCTATTCCTTAAACATTTTCTTTTTTCGTTTCGGTAGCGCATACAAAAATGGTGCCTCTTCTTAAATAATGACTTTTCTTCCTATTCCCCCTTCTATTTCCCTCTTTTTTGTTGTTGGTTGTACCCCCTCTTTTTGCGTTTTTGTCGCGCCTTTTCAAGTGCCACCCGTAGCTCTTGCTTCATGCCCCCTACCCGCTAGGTTCGCCACTGCCTACTTTTCCCCTAATTTGTAATCTTCTTTTCATCTTCAATACGATCGCCAACGATTAAGAAAAAAATGAAACCGAGGCTATTTCAGTAGGCTTGTCCATCACATTTTGAAATGTGCGAACATAAAAATAAAACATGGAGTAATCAGAAATGTTTTAGGATATTTAACACTGTCTTGATATCACCCTAAAGTTGTTTTTTGAAAGTCTTTGCGGTTGTTCTCTTCCTTTTCCTTTCACATGATATATTATGCTTTTTTTTTGTCTTTGGATGCCAGTGGATTCCGACCCTCCCTCACTACTTTGCCCTCCTGACATTTCCACAACTACCAGAAAAGGTCTCGCGACGGCACCCATTATTTGGCAGATACCAACCTTCGAAGACCAGCAAACAGTGCCTCTCCTCGAGTTCTTGGGGCCAGGGAGAAACGGCAGTGCGTTCCCGATAGGGATCACAACGGCGAATTACAAGGCTAGGGACGAGGCCGGCAATGAAGAGAATTGTACAATCATAATCTCCGTCCAAGGTAAGCACCACAATTCCCTTTATTAAAGTGCGAAATGAAATAAAATAGAGTACAGCGATTGATAGTTTACGATGTTGTCATACTCATTGGGCCTTTAACTTAACTTCATGCCGTTTGCATATAAGGCGTCATTTCGATTGTCGTATTTCCTTTTCCGATCGAGAACGTGAACATAAGCAGTCTATAATTTCGATATAGAGGCATTGTCTGCACTTTTCGTTCTACAATCTACCTTCTGGTATTATGTGACTCTCACATGATGCGTCATAGACAGCACCAGTTCATGACGCAATCCTATACGTCAGGAAAAAAAAAATGCTGAGGCTTTATGTCTCTAAAGCCAGTTACATATGGGTCTTCATTTGCTGCCTTAGGAATGCGTCATTAATTGCGCTAATGAAGAGAAAATCAAAGCAATCAAATTAATGTTTGCACACTTTTATTTAGCATTCAGGTTTTTTTAATACGATAACAACAACTTTGAAGTCATCAACCAAATACAATTTCAATGACTTTGTAATATCCTTTGGAAATGTGCGAACAGTACAATGATATATTTTGTAATCCGAATATGATTTCATACTATAAATCATACAACAGGGTACAGAAAGTGCCCTTAACTAGTTGCGATCATGTGGGGGACGTTTTGGTTTGGTTTTTTTTTTTGGGGGGGTGGGGGGGGGGGGGGGGGGTTGGGGGGTACAATGTCACTCTTGCATGGAGCGCAAAATATCAGGCCAGTTGCCATAGTTGCTGACGTCATTATGATGTCAAATGTGCATACATAAATTAAGTCTAAATGAAATGAATAGTGATAGATGGCTGTAGAATAAATCACGAGACACTTCGACAGCCGTTTAATGACATTAATTGGTCGTGAGGGGGATACGAAATTACATTGTTGCCCATAAAGTTGGACAAAAATTCATATCTCATTTCATTACAAAATAATTGTGAAAAAATGATTCATTCTGATAAAGAAAGTTTATATCTTCGTTATTGATTATACTTCTTAAAAGATTCAGCTTCTATCTATCAAGAATAAATCATATTGTCACAATCATTTCATGAATAGGGGAAAGTAAAACTGTTCCAACTTTGTGGGCCACAGTGCATATGACTCGAAAGAAATACAAGTTGCCTTCAATATGGCAATATGGTTGTATCAAGGCAGCATTGTTTCATTTTCCACTCGAAAACGAGCCAGTTAATATCATTATTATTATGTATCCAGTTTGTATTATCATTAGTATCCTTAACATTAAATCAAGTTTGCAAATGATGGACAAGAGTTTTATTATGAAAATTATTCACCGGTTTCCTACAACGTTTGTGTACGTGTTACGTAAGACGATGCGGATGGTGGTATATAAACATGCATCGTACATGTTATTTTATTAACCCATACCAGCTTATAGTTTTCTTATTAAGATTATTTCTGAATTATTCAGTTTTCTCTCCTCAAATTGGCAACAATCAATTTTATTTCCCACTCATTCATAGTTTGGAATAATAAAAACGTTTACGCCTACTAAATGAACCAATGTGAACAAAATTGTTAATATGTACACCAAGATAGTGCTTTTATATTTTACCAATGTTTGCCAATAGAGAGACATTAATGATTAGTTAAATCGCTGTTATTTAAAAACGGCACAACATACTGCATTGGAAATAGACTCAGAATAATATTGTATGATTTGTTTTCTTCTGCTCATGTATGAAGTGTAATGCCAAGTGTTCTGGATTAAAAGATATTGCAAAAACACCATTGAAAGGAGACACTATACTACTATAGGTTAACAATTATCTTTGTTGATATACAGGCTTTATGACTGATACATCTTTTGTTCTTTTATTAATTCCGTCCATCCAGATGAGGAAGATCCTGTTTTTAGTTACTGTCCACTAGATCTAACCGTTATTCCAGCTGAAGGTGATGCGGCCGTCAACGTTAGTTGGATTGAACCTATCGTATCCGACAACTCGGGATCATTTGGGTTGTCCTACAACATTACTCGAGAAATGAATAACACTTACACCAACACGGGGAACGGCTTGAGCTTTGAGATCGGGAGCTACTTGGTCATATACGAAGCAACTGATGATTCTAATAACACCGCCTACTGCTCATTTGAATTTCATGTCGTAGGTGAGAAATAAAGAGGTGAACCGACATTTGCTCTTGCGACAATTGCTCCGGGCTTTATCTTGTAATAGGATTGTATGATAGGTATAAGGTTAGGGTTGGGGGAATAGGGTAAAACTAACCCTACTGGGTCAAGAGTAGAAGTTAGGAATTCGGTAATTAGTGTGGGAATTTACCTCGAGGCAATTGTCCAGGAGCATGTGTCATACAACCGAGATGGAATACATCTTATACCACGTCATAAACACGATCATACAACGTAATATTGATAATTTTTTGGGTAAAATAAAAATCTGCCCGCCGGGAATCGTACACGGGTCCTTGGCTTGGAACGCCAGTGCCTAAACCACTAGGCCTCATGACGGGTCAGTCTTGTTTCCTTGATTAAATGGCTTTTGATTAATGCGTTTTTTTTTTTTCTTTCCTCCTTTTAATAGATGCCGAAACACCATATTCTGACAATTCATGCAACTCTTTGTTTATTTCTTTCTCTCTTTTGACAGATACCGAAGCACCAAAAATTGAGAATTGCCCTCGTTCTATAATCGACACCCCCTATTTGGGTTGGGACTACACAAGTGTAACGTGGGATGAACCTGACTTTACCGACAACAACTATGTTTATTCGGTTTTGGAATCGGGAATCACAGACAGCGCATATTATGTAGGAACGTACGACATCTCGTACGTTGTGACTGACATTTCGGGAAATTCTGCAACCTGCAGTTTTACATTAACTGTGATAGGTACGCCTGTAGCTAATTTTTCTTGAGGTGTGTTCATAAGGGACCGTCACAGTTTGAAACTTTAAGTTTGCTAATTTGTTATGTTATAAACAAGGATGCGCCAACAATGACAAAGGTTCACACGGGAGCAAACAAAAATGAGTAGGGC
>JAVYIG010014743.1:0-39773 GCA_035222895.1 Strongylocentrotus droebachiensis | reverse complement strand
ATATTTTGACAGCAGAAGCCCTCAAAATGGTAAGAATTGTATTCAAACCCAATTCTTCAATATTCTTAAAAGTTCTATTCAACCAAGATTTTGGGGACAATCATAGTTGGAATCAAATCATTCTTTTGCTCTCACGAGTCTTTCGTTCTCCTGCTTTAATTAAATTTTCATTTTAATCTTCTCTCTCCGAATGTCCAATATTCTCTCTCCGTATTGGTTTGTCCGCCTCTCTCTGTATGCAATTTTAAAGCTAACACACAATATTCAACTCTCATCTCATATATTTCTTTTTCTTCTTTCAAACACAGTTCCACTCTACTACATGTCATAGCAACGATACATTCAGTGACTCTACATCATTGTGGAGTTCGGAAGAGGGCTTCCCAAGCATCACGTATTACCCAATCATCGCTTCAAAGCAAAACGACAGCGATAACAATGACGTCGACGATGATATCGATGACGGAACAAGTATCGTATCCGACTGCTGTCAGCTCCATAACGAAGTCTTGATCGAGATTCACCATGAAGATGATAACGATTCATTGTTATCTGACACTACTTCTAGTTTGATCAGATTCATGGACGAAATGGACGATGATAGTTTCACAGACGTCTCCAGCATTACAACCGACAATGAAGACGATAACGACACGTTTACGACAGTCACCGATTTGACATACTACACTCATGATCTTTTCGATGAGGACAGCAGAATACTTGATCTCTCCCTCACCAAAGACGAATACGAACTTATCAATGGTAGAGACCAAAGAATCGAAAGTGATTTCATCATTGCAACGACTCTTCTAGATGAAATCATTTCTGAGGTCGCCTTCAAACTGGATTCTAACAATTGAACTTCCTATATATTTTTGTGTAAAAAATAACAAACACTAAATTATATTCTTGTAAATAAATCTGGATATGCTATACTCAAATTGAAACTACCTTTGTGTTGTTGTTCTTGTTGTGTGTATGTGCGAAACTTGTAAAATAATAAATAATAAATAATAAAACCATTCAAACTCAATCAAAGTAGAAAGCGAACCAATAATATTAGATTACCCTCTCCCATGCGTCTTGGCTACTTCATATAGTGGAGCCCCTACTTATGCTATACTTGTCATCTTTGTTCAATACAAATTTGTATTTTGCAATTAAAATGACATTTAACCATTAACAATACAGCAACTGTCTCAACGATAGTCTTAACTGAAGATTATATGAACACTGTACGTTTTTAAAGTTACTCGTATGTATAGCAGCAAGTTAAAATATCTGTACCATTTTATTTTTTTAATTTGACAATACAAATTTAGAGCTATTAGAACTCCACCTAACAAGCATCCACAAAATTAGTAATAATTGTTTACTGTTACATTCGTTACTGTAAATGTCGACTAAAAATATCATAATGAATAGTCAATGTTTTTTTGTAAAGTGTTTTTAAAGGGGAGAATACATTATTTTATTTGATAAAAGTCGTTTAATTTGTATGCAGACAACGGCTCCCTGAACTCCACCCGAAAAAAGACCTATGCCGCCTTCATATGATAAGGAAGTCGTTGACTGGTTTTCCAGGGGAGGGGGGGCAGTTATCCCAGAATCATAATATGACAAATTGATATAAATAAGATTCGCCTTTGAGGTTACATATTATATTACATGCTGCATAATTTGTCGAGGAAGAAGTGATTAAATCGTCAACGTTTACATTCGTTTATTAATAATTATGTTCTTCTAGTGGATTCATTAATTTTCATAACTTTTAGAGACCAGAATGGAGGGTAGCAAAGTTACGTTAATGATACTATCATCTTAATCCGTTTATAGTCTCGAATCAGTGCACAGATACTTGTGAAGTGCAGTCTCGTCGTGCAGGCGCGGATCTAGGATTTCTTAGGGGGGGGGGGGGCAAATTTGAAATTATGCGAGCCAAATATTGCTCTGTAATTGGTGACCAGCAGTGGCGTAATGAGCAAAAATGATTTTTTTTTTTTTTTTTTTTTTTGGGGGGGGGGGGCGCAAACAAAAATCCGGGTCACCCCACTCTTACATGCACGCTCCTCTGAACATTTTTCAAAGTGGGTAGGGGGAGGCTAAAGTATTTACTATCAGGGTAGAGCGTAGCATAATTGGCGTGGGGTCTAGGAGCAAAGCCCCGGAGGGAGGTCAAGGGGCGGGGCCCCGGAAGCTCAGGGGGTATGGGCACTTTATTACGGTCAGATGAGCATATTTTGATACCTTATTCATGACACTTTTAGGTCACTAGTTTGCAGGGCGCGGATCCAGGATTTCTTAGGGGGGGGGGGGACCCAAAATTTGAAATTATGCGAGCCAAATATTGGTAATGTACGTAATGGTGACCAGCATTGACGTAATGGGGGGGGGGGGCAGAGAGGGGCGATTTCCCCCTTCCCTCCTCCACAAAACGCCGAAGCTTTGACATTTCATTTAATTATTAGAGAAACAAGACGATTCGTTGTACCGTTCTCGAAAATAATCCTCGTCTGATTTCAGTTTTCCCTTCCCTTTTTACCTTTCATTAAATCATTAAGGAAAAAAGCGATTCGTTATACCATTTTCGACTCTTAATCCCCGTCTGAATTCAGTCCCCCCCCCCCCCCCAAGGTCAGGAAGCTTTTAAGTTTCATTAGATCATTAGAGAAAGAAGACGATTCATTGTACCGTTCTCGACTATCAATCCTCATCTGAATTCAGTCCCCACCCCCCCCCCCCCCCACCCCCTCCCGCGCGAAGCGCGGAAGCTTTTACCTTTCATTAAATCAGATGAACATATTTTGATACCTTGTCCGCACCCGGAAACTCAGGGGTTTAAGGCAATACATTACGGTCAGATAAGCATTCAGGGGCCCTGGTGGGGTCGAGGTAGACCAGCTGATGGTCGTTTTAATCTTTCGCCCTTTCCCAAATGCGCGCGCGTTTATGAAATGCGTACTCCCCACCAATTCACCTTCCCCTTCTCAGGCTCTGTTTCCGCAGAAGCGGATCTAGAGGGGGGGTTGGGGGGGTTGCAACCCCCCCCCCCCCTTGGGCGGCCCCCCCCCCCCCAAAAAAAAAAAAAAAAAAAAGGAAAAAAAAAGAAAAAAAGAAAGAAAAAAAGAAAGAAAAAAGAACGCACGCTGGAGAGAAACCCTTTCAAGTGCAAATATTGTGA
This sequence comes from Strongylocentrotus droebachiensis, assembly GCA_035222895.1. Lineage (NCBI taxonomy): Eukaryota > Metazoa > Echinodermata > Echinoidea > Camarodonta > Strongylocentrotidae > Strongylocentrotus > Strongylocentrotus droebachiensis. Next base: position 36,592 of record JAVYIG010014743.1, on the reverse strand, counting down.
GAAGATATTCAACTCATCTGGTAACTTAACCAAACACATGATAACTCTGGATATAACTATGTATTAAACTGTTACTTGATTTAAAAAGACGTTATCATGCACTGCTTTTTATGGTCTCCATTGTGTTAATAGATGCCAGGAAAACATCACTTACGGGGTTCAAATAAACACCCCCCAAAAAATCGGCTCGCCGCTTCGCGGCTCGTGGACGATGCTCAGCATCGTCATTATTTTGGTCAACCCCCCCCCTTAGCAAAAAGCTAGATCCGCCCCTGTTCCGTACGTGTATATTATGGTGTACTAGTAATATGTGAGCGCGCACGGATCATGAAGAGAACAGTCCAGGCAGTGGACTAGGGTCGAGGGTGCGGAAACCCCGGAATCTCAGGGGTTTCATATAGGCATTTGGTTAAGGTCAGATGTACATATTTTTATACCTTATTTGTGACACTGGCAGGACACTGATTGGCGTGAGGTCCAGAGGGCGGAGCCCCCAGAAGCTCAGAGGTTTTAGGCATTACATTGCCGTCAGATTAGCATCCAGATGTCTGCCTAAGGGCCCTAGGCGGGGTCCAGGGGACAGAGCCCCCGGAAGCTCAAGTGTTTAGGCATTTGATTACGGTCAGATGAACATATTTTTATGCTCTTTTTGTGACACTGATAGGACACTGATTGGCGTGAGGTCCAGCGGGCGGAGCCCCCGGAAGCTCAAGGGTTTTAGGCACTTAATTACGGTCAGATGAGCATTTTTTTTTGACACTGGCAATTAACTATTCTTTCCTTCTTGCTCTCTTTCTTTCTATTTCTCTTTGATATTCTTTTTCAAAAAAGTGTGGGGGGAGGGAGCTGGAGGCTCCCGATCCCCGCCGTTTCGCGGGCCCTCACATGTAGGCATCTCAAGTAGCATATTTCTTGCCTGGCTGTAAATTTTGAAATTTGTCATTTTACAACAAACGCATAGAAAGTCTAATTTACTTTAAAAAAAGGGGAAAAATCTCTGAAATTATGCCATTTCAGCATTATGCGTAAGCCTCCGCTATAGAATTCGAAGAAAAAAAACACGCCAGTGCCCCGCTCAGCAACGCAGATCGACTCCTGAGCTGCATGGGGAAAATATTAATAGACTATAAGTATATAGGAACTTGAGCAAAATAAATTCGCAATGGATGCCAATCTTCAGACGCAAGGTTATAAATTTCGTTTTATTAGCTAGGCTACCTTTATTAATGTAATGCATTCTATGTAAGCCTTCGGTTAGTTTACGACGGTTCATTTTGGGGATTATGGCGGTACTTTTTGTTGATAAAATTATGTTCTTTGGCAAAGTTGATTAAATGACTCTTGCATTAAAAAGAATTTCAAACATGAGTGGAAAAGTCGAATTAAGATTTGAAAAGTTTGAAGGATTAATAAGGCCCGAGTTATATAGACCCGTATAGTCAGTTATAATCTTCAAACCTTCTGTGGATTTAGAAAATGAGACACAGAGAAAGGGAAATAATTTAGATAGCCGAATAGGAAAAAAAAACATTATTCGGACACTAATCTGGAGAATTACAAGAATACGACAAATCGGGAAATAAGGGAACACAAACAAGGAAAAGGTCAAAGTCAGCGAGAGGTGAATGATCTTTTTATGTTTAAAGTACACTGCGGAAAATAAAGTCTTACAGACATAGTTCCATACTTCCATTGTTTATTTTATTGCACAGATATAGAGTAGAATATAATTTTTCAGTCACTACACTATAATAGATTACATGTTACAAACGCAATATATGCTGGGGAATATATCTAAATTCTTCTTTCATCACTTCCATTAACTTGAATTACTCTGTGTACATCAAAAGATAATAATATATAGACCTTTAATCTGGATACCAATATTATATCATCAATATTATCATGATAAATCATGGGGGAGATTACATATGATTAGATTCGTATTCCAGTACTAAACGCAATCATATCCAAGACACAAATAGCAATTAAATATTGAGTGACGACCACACATTCATGAGCAGTGAAGAGAGTATTCTGTCACATTACTGGTGATTACTAGCTGTCATTAAAGAAAGAAAGAAAAATTAACCGGGTCGTCACCCAATGTTATTATCCTAAAAAAGGATTGACCGACAGGTACAATCGTAATGTCTCAGTCAAATTTTCTGAAACGATACAATGATATTGTGAGTTATATTTCCTTACATAATAAACACCAACATACGCCCATTATCTCGACAATTTAATTTAGTAATGACACTAGAATTTTTCTTAATGAACATTTATTAATTAAGGGTGATCCCCCCTCTCTCTCTCTCTCTCTCTCTCTCTCATTAACAATATGTTGACACAATTTTCATATACATTGCTCTCTCCTTGCCATATTTCCTCTTCGTTTTATCACTCTAATGATATTTGACAAATGCATTAAGCTTTGGAGAAGAAACAAATTACGACCAGTAAGATTGAAATTAGCATACCGCTTTTTGACGTAAACATGATAAATATGCGTAAATTAAATTAAATCACTTTAAACCAAACGAATGAAAAATTATGTCAATATTGCTAATGTTTATCATTAATGCGTTAAGAAAATGTTACTCGAGGTAAAAGCCCCCCCCCCCCCTCCCCCCCCCCCCCCATAACCAATTTTACAAATTATAATCTACTTTTATTTGATATTGAAATTCAAGTAAGCGTCTGCTATGTGGACAACGGCTCATTATAAAATTGTTCGCGTTATGAAATGACTTTCCTGCATAGTATCCAACTTATGAAATTCAACTTGCTGTACCGGAACTGATAATTCAACTTTTACCTTTGCTAACATTTTTATATCAATTTTAACAGAATGATTACAAGAATAAAAAGAAATATAACTTTTATATACTTTTGATAAAATCATAAATACTATATTTTACTATACGTCTGCAATACCATCATTCATTGTATGAAATGCAACAGAGCACACATTGTGATTGTCATAATTTATATTTCAAAATATAATGTCTGCCGAGTGCCGACATTCTGATTGTCTCTAAGTAACACGATCTCAAAGACTCGAGAAAATCAACTTAAGAGCAGTTTCAAAATACCCTACGGTCAATATTTCACAACTCATTTTTATCTTAGCTCGGTTGACCGTCTGCTCAACCTTTTGCTTATAACGGCGACCTTCTGCTTTCTTTCTTATGCACGCAGTGGCCCAACGTATAAATTTACTCTTACTCATGTATTTTTGTTTCTATATTTTGTATATTGTTTGCATACCTTATGTTTCATATAATTATCCATATTTGTTGTATAACTGATTTGTTTTATTGCAGAAAATAAAGTCTTTGAAAGGAAGAAATGAAATCAAACTTTCTTATTTTTTTCGGATTACATAATCCGTCACTGTAATGTTCGCACATTTCCAGAGGATGATGTATAAGCTATTGAAACTGCTATCGATTAATTTTATGAAAGCCTTTGCGATCGTTCTATAATTTTCCATCTGTCTTATCTTTGGACCACTTGAAATAGTCGTACATGTTCACATCGCCCAGTATGGATTTGAGCCCCGATTTCCCTTTCTTCCGCTTCACCTTCGGACATTTACCACAGGTACACACCTCTTTCTGACAAAAGTAGGAAAATGTGAACGGACGAGTCAAACGATGGCTCAGATAGAAAGGGTCCGCCTGTATTGCCTTTGATCGTGCTACCGAGAGAGCTTTCACATATGCCGTTCCGTAGGGATCATCGTTAGGGTTCACGCCACTGGAGCAATGAGACCGTGTAGGTTGAGGGTGTTCTAGGTCACTACCCGAAGCAGAACCTTGATGGTTGTTGGACGGTGATATGACATTCTTCTGCTTATCGACATCGGGTTCGTCGATGACTTGGCGGTCGTTATCATCAGGGCAAGGATCACCGTCAATGTCACAATCAGCGGTAGATGAAGAACCAGTGTCGCTTTGACGCGACGAGGGTTTCACAAATGACGACGCCGACGATTCTAGACTGTTGAAAGGCACTTCGTCGTGTTCATAGGTCCGCGTGAATGGATTTGTCAAACTTTGATGTTTCCGTTTACGATGACGAGTCTCATTTTGCTTTCGCAGTGGTCCAAGATCAATGTCGGTATCGTCCCTACGCCATCCTGTTGGTGAGAATACTTGAGAGATAGATTGAGGATTATGTTTTCTTCCGGGATCTACAATACCGTGATTGTACTGGAGATGTGGCGGTCCCGTTGATCCTTCTGTGGCCATGTCTAAAGATCTTCCTGGTTCTTCACCACGCCGTCTTGGAAGGCGATACTCAATTTTAGACCCACTTCCCTGCCTTGCAGATTGACCTATATCAGGAAGAGATTCGTATCTGGAAAGAGAATTCCCTCCACCATTGTTTGACTTCTTGGAAAGATCTACCCTCAAAGAACTCGGTACACTCTTTGACAGAGTTCTCTTCAACGCAACAGTTCGTCGCCTGCTGTACGAATATTGGCCACCGGAAGTCCGATCAGGGATATTCCGATTGCCACCGATTTGATCTCGAAAAGAGTGTGCCAAAGCAGCTACGGAGCTACCATCGTCACCATTTCCAAAGTGTCCGTACTGATTTGAAACCAGGGGGTTGTCTTGGTCGGTCTGCTTCCAGCCAGGTAAACGGACCAAGGGGTGGCCTAGTGGAGGAACTCGACTCGGTAATGACTTTGCTGCCTGCAGCTCTCTATAGAATCGACTCTTGTAGAGGTCCTTGACGGGTATACTCTCATTAGGCTACGAAGACATGAAAACGAAAAGATAATAAGAACAAATAATGGAATCATGTAAATGATAATTATAAAGTTTCCACGCATGTCCTGTTAATGCCTAATTGAATGATCATGTATGCATTTATAATCGAACCCAAATGTAATTGTGGTGAACGTTGGTTCATGTACAACAGAATATGAAAACAGTAAGTCAGTTTAATTCATTACAAATACAAACTGCCTTGATTTGTTATCAACCAATTTGCTTCAAACGTATTTTACAAACTCGGAACATATACAACAAACGCCAGCAAAGGCCCATAATGCAGGATATGAACTGTTTTCTTAACAAGATTATGAATCTAAACATCAAAGTAATGCATTGGCAAAATATGAACTTTATTCATCACGCCATGGCCAAATCTGTGACCTAAACTCACCGTAAGTTGAGACGCCATCATTGGTATAAATATAATATCATTTCCTGAATCCCTGAAGACCGAATACTACAAAAATCAGTTTAGTTGTGGTTAGTTACCATAACGGTGACTTACACGAAAGATATGATTGGAGATAATTATAGCCATTAACTTTAAAAGGTCAAAGTCTAGAAGCTAGAATGCAATCAGTATACTCATTAGCGTATTAGATGAGGGGACATGGGACACCACCACACCCCCGCGTATAATTATACTGAAAAGGAATTTTAATCGAAATATTCAACATTTCGTGTGATACATTATTGTAGGCTATTCCTCTTCAGTTGGTCAAATGTGCACTTGGGTGGTAGTTCTTCCAATAAGAATATGAATATAAATTAGGGCCCCTAATTAAAACAAAATTCGGTCATCTAATTTGTTGATTTTTTTGTTAGCCTTGTCCCCGAATCGATCGTAAAATCTGATGACCCTTTTGTCCACTGTTGGCAAAGTTGATCAGACATCCCCTCGCTAAGTATGGTTTAGTGACACCCCTGTATTAATGTTTCATACAAGATAAGTTTATATCTTAATTATAAAACGCTGTGCCCCGTTATATTTCAACATTCTATCGAAGTGAAAACGAATCATGGGATATATGTAGCCCAAACCATTGATTAGGAGAGTTTGGCCAACCCGATTGGAGGTGAGCACATTATGGCGAATACTGTTTTGTTGGACAAGACCAAAAACAAAAGAAGATACGCCATGTTGTAACCAACCGAAACCAAGTTGGACAAAATCTGTGTAAAGATGACGATGAATACAATTATAGTTAATAATTACCCCGGTACCGTTTCCATTCAAAGTCTAGCTCAGTCAAGAATGAAAAGTATATCATTGATTAACAGTAGATAATATATTAAGTTGTTTGTATTTCAGTTGTGTAAATAGATTTAGTCATCTGGAGGTGTTAAATATCCAAACTGTTATTGTAACCATGTTTGCACATCGATGTATATCTAAAAGTATACGTCGAATGGAGTGGGATGCTCATGAATTGTAGGCCCAAGACTAAATATTATTTCTCTTCGAGGTTGTCCTCCGAGAGATTACAATATACAGTCAAACCTGCTTTAGTGACCACCTGTCTGCAAAGACCACATGTTTTGTTTCCCTTGAAAATGTTTTCCCATTTGAAACATGTATTAAAAGAACCTGTCTACAAGGACCACCTTTGTGTTCCCTTGTGTGGTCGCTATAGACAGGTTTGACTGTAGTTGCTTTTGAAGCCCATTTTATAAATGTTTTAATAAATAAACATTTTGTAGCCAGTGGCGTGATATTAGTCTAGCTGTTGATAGGGCACTGGCATAATGTGTGTGTGTAGGGGGGATACCAATTTTACTCGAAAAAATGAAATGCATATTTACAAGGACACTGATTAGGGGGAGGTGCGGGGATTCTATCGTCTCCTTTTCTCTTCCTTAACTTTTTTTTCTTTCTTTTTTCTTTCTACCTTTCTTTTGTCTTTTCTCGCCATTCGACGCGGGGTTAACGTGCCCTTTGAGCTACGCCACGGTTTTTACTTACCGGGAATGCTACCTTGATTTGTCCCGATGCATTGAGTAATGCTGCCACACGCCTCTGTTCATGACGGACCTCGGTCAGATTCACAGGTCCACTTCTGTAGCGTGATGATGAGGCAGCCATGGGACCTACGGCTCATTCTTCTTAGTCATGTTGACCCATCATCAAAATCTGGAGTTCCATGAAAAACAGATAATAATAGAAAGACAACACCGGATGAGAAAATATCGACTTTTAGATAATACTGAACTGAACAATTTAAAGCGTATCAGTCAAATAACTACTTTTTTCATAATTTATTTAGAAAGTCGACTTCATGACTGTGGTTGAATAGCGCACGAATTTTATTTCAAAGTGTTCAAAAAGAAAAACAGTATGGGTAAAATTAGCGAATGACAAAAAAATTAGACGGATCAGGGGCTTTCGGAAGTTACAGAAAGAAGAAAGGGAGAGAGTGAGAGAGAGAGAGAAGGGGAAAGAGAGGGATAGAACAGGAGAGAGAGAGAGAGAGAGAGAGAGAGAGAGAGAGAGAGAGAGAGAGGGCTTTGAGTATGAGAGCTATGACATCAACAAAACAAAAATCATCAAGATTACTAGCAAATAAAATGGAATCAATATTTCTGATCATGACGATATAATACCCTTTATGAGCCGAGGCACCTCAATATGCCCCGGGGCACCGACCAGGGATACGAAAGAAGTGCATTCCATGTTGCTGTGTTGATGTTGTTCTTCAATTATCACCATTCAACTGTTAAATGCGATGACGCAAAAGGATCTTAAACGACAATACTATAGTAATCAATAATTTTCTGTATTGGACAAAACAACCTCAAATCGGTTGCGGATAGGTCTTGGATTCGCAAAAACATGATTGAGTGGTGAACAGAGGTTTTACATTATTGATTGACCAAGGGGCTAGTAACTCCTTGGGTCTATCAAAATATATCCCCACACTAACCAGAGAACGTGTTGTAAAAATGAAGACATAGTATATTGCTTTTCAATAATTGATTATAATTGTCCTCGACAAAATGGTAACGAGTTAGCATACTGCCTTATTTAAGTAAGCTATGAGGAATTTATGGTGGAATAAAAATATTGAAAATTACGAAAGAATTCAAATTGAGGGTTAGGGGGCCTACGGTTGTTGAATTTGTTTAAAATGTACCATCGACTTGACAGTGCAAATCACACAGAATTAGAAGTTATTTATTGACAGCTTGGTTAGCAGTAGACTTTTGCTAGTACTTAATTCGGGAATGCGATAGTTTATAACAAACACCTATGGATCCATTACTAAATCATTGTGCTTTTTACAATTTGAAACAAAATATCATATATTTTCATATGATAGCATATCTGGACAGGATCTTGTTTTTAATAGTTATAACAAATAAAAATAAGTAAGAGCAGCAGGATCACCATTTAATGTAATCAAAGCAATTTATGTTTTATCCTTTTCGTGTTTGTGGCTAATGTTTCTAAATAGCCAAACATAATAATGCTTGGTGAGGCCATTATGGGTGGTGGCTGGAAAAGTTACAAGTCTTCCATTTGTTATGCAAAGTAGGTATAAACTCAAATAAGACATGGGCAACCAAGCTTTAATCCTGTGATAACTTTCCTGTAGGCGCTCTCAAAAGACTTTCACTTAATAGCCTTCGGACTGTCGACTCCTGCATGTGTACAGGGTGTGTGTTTTTTGTTTAAACATGGGCTTTTCTTGTATCGAATTCTTACAAGTGCTCTGGAGGGTATAAAGAGTGTTTGCTTGGTAAACCCGTTCTCGTGTAAGTGAGTGTTACCTTTTATTTAGGAGTCAATGGGAGACCTCGAAACCGTTAATGGGGAAGATTGTCACAATAGCTTGACAGAAAATGAAAGTATCTTGTTCGGCGAGGCAATACGACATCATTTATAACAATGCTACAGCTAAACTTTAGAATGCATTAATAGACGCCATAATCATTTTTATTACTCTTTATTGTAACTTACAGTGTTATAGACAGATTCATAATCTTTAATCTTCATCCTATTTTTCGCTTTCTAAATAGTCTTCTTTCTCTTATCTTTAGGTAAGAATTGCTCCTGTAAAAAGTGAGCAGTGTTTCCTTTTGAGTATTATTATTGCGGAAAAGCACACACTCGCTGATATTAATCATTTTTTTAAATAAAATAGGCAATGCATTACAATGCATTATTCAGACAATGCATTATTATCTGCGCTAGTTTATATTGACCCAGATGTAGTTATTATATACCTGTTTTGATTGTGTTCGATTAGGCATACATTAGTTGACTGATAAGGGTTGCTATAGATCTAAACTACATGTATGCCAGTTATAGGGCATATTATTTTCTAAACACTTTGGAAGCGTATACTTTGTAATGCTTTGTGGGGAGTATTTTGTTATCATTAATTATATTTACATATTTGTTATAGTTGGCCTTTTTATGATACCGTTATTATATTGTTTCTAGATTAATATATTGAACAAGCATCAACTCGAACAAGCATCATTATCGGTGATTTAAAACACTTACGAAAGACCAACTGGTTGAATAAATCCCTAATTGGACCATTAAAATCATAATGAGGAGAAACAATACACAAGGGCGACGGGTAAAGTTCATCGGACAATGATACTAAAGCTGTGAAAGCATCAGACCTTGAGAAATAATTAGATATGATTCTGGTATGGTTAATTGTAATGAAAATGGCATCTGACTAAACGGTCTTCAGTGGTGCACCATTTTTTTATTTTTTTATTTAATTGTTTATTTATTTGCTTCTTAAAGAAATTCGCGAAGATTTTAATACACAATTTTATAATCACATGTACATGGGCAATTTTTTCTTCTGTTGGATAATTCATTTAAATGTATTTTGTTTGTAATAAATAATTCGTACGAATTCATAAACAGAATGTGATGAAGTGAGTGCTCGCAAAGGCAAATAAATAAATGAATTAAACAAAAAGAATACATAAATAATAAATAAATAAAATGACAGAAAACATTTTTTTTAAACTTTGGAGATAATAGCGCATAGCGACTATGGCGTATCCAACATGTGATAAAATTAGCTTGCAGTCGGGGTATATAGCATTCGCCTCTTTTTTTAAATCAGTTTCTTGATACACCACTGCGGTAGTTTCGAATGAGTAACGGTCAGTGATCTTACAAAAACCTTATTCGTGTTACACAATTTAATTCATCCATGACGATGAGAAAATTATTAAAGCTCCATGCATTCTATCACTGGCAAACATGGTATTTCATTCTGTAAGGTACATCGTTGATAGAAAACCTTCAAATCAACACTAAGTCAACTTGATGGGGTTTCTTTGTTAGAGTGAGGTAAATATTGAGATCAAGTTTTCTTGTCGGCTTGACAGCATATAGTTGCCTGTCGTCAGAAAAGTCTATCATCTGACTTATATATGCCTAAACATTTATAGCGACAGCTTGGGCTATGATGTTAAATCACTGAGTAATGACAGTAACAGTCAGATAGGGACTTGAAAGAAGAAAAATATATATACTTTTCTCTAGATATTACATTTTCTACATACATGTACTTATACCACCATTTTTCTTTTACACTGTGCGTTTGCCAAAGATGTCAAAAATGAAAGAGGCAAACAATATGTTTAACTCATCCCATTTTTAATGGAAACTTTACAATTTGTTTTATGTCTGAATAAAAGATGTTGGCTGATACACAGTTCGGTAGCTTTCATATCCACATAACAAGGTAAAAATACTTTTGACAAAAGTTCCACCGTTCTCGAATGTGAATATTAGTTTATCCACTGCACTTGGCTTTCCTTCGCACTTTTTTTTAAAACAGTTATGGAATTAAAATTAGAGCCCTACCTAGTCAATATAACTTGCACATGGGTATATCGTGATTAAAACTATGGTTTGTACTTTGTTTCTATTAATGTCTAAAATTTCAAATATATAAGTTAAACAAATACATTTTCAAATATTTGATTGCATTTTCTACCCTTTTCGAACACTTTTATACTGACACCGTATATCGCTTTCCTGGTTAGACTACACGAAGTCGATACTACCAACGGAAGAGTACAGAGAGTGGATGCCAATATTTAAAATATTTAACATCAAAAGTGATCTTAATTTTAAAAAAGAAACATTACCATTCACTAAACAAAAACAATAATAGTTAGATGTATTCAATGTATACATAAGTCATATGATTTTGCATCTGAAATAAAACAAAATCAGACTGGTGAATTCCACTGAATGTTTCAACGATCTGCATTTTATGTAAAAATACAATATCTACTTAACTCTTTTCGATATGAAAACGTATCATTAATTTGGAATTCCAACAGTCAATTGTAAATGAATTTATGTCTTACCCATGCTATCGCAAAAATATATTCGCCTGAAGAGTATAATACACGTACGTCCCTTAAGAACGTCTTATCCGAGTGGCGTTTAGTGAAAGACTGATCGCCCCGCTATATACTCCTCCAGTCTTGCCTTTACAATGTCCGTCGGCGCGTGTAAAAGGAGTGCTAATTGCTATTCATATAGTGAGCTCTGGCAGACAATAGGCTAGATTTGTCCTATGCGGGCAATAATGGAGATGATATGGTAATGATTAGCAGGATGTATAGGGTTTAATCAATTTTTGATTACTTCTTTAATTAAATAGAGCAGATAAACTCGGGAGAATAGACCTATTGCTTTCTACAGAATATTAGACCCACCATGGGATAGATTATTGGTAAATGATGGAAAGGCAAGGAAGATATTGACGACGGGAGCATTATCCATGATTAGTGACAAAATATTGATCATCCAAGCAATATTAGGACTAATACTTTGTGAACTTGATTCAGGTGGGTCATATCTGACTGACATGAGCCCGTTATTATTATTAGTATTTATTCAAAGCCAAATTCTTGTTTTTTACCGTGTCATATATTTCGCTTTGCCTCTCGGGATTCTGAACTCCGAAGATAATAATTAGATGAAAACACTATCCCCGTGTCCACACACAACAACAACATCGTATAACTATCCCGAATACCGTTTTGGGATAGTTAATATAAGACATTAACAACAAAAAATTGGGGATTTACGTGATCAGATAGAGATGGATGAGTTTTAAAAAGAATACATTTTGAAAAATGGTAAAAATATTAAGAATTATAATAAGAACTGAGATGCGAAATGGCAATGGAGATGAACGTTGCTGAAGAAAGATTTTAAAAAGGGAAGAACAGAAGATGAAGAAGAAGAAGAAGAAGAAGAAGAAGAAGAAGAAGAAGAAGAAGAAGAAGAAGAAAAAAAAAAGAAGAAGAAGAATAAAAAGAAGGAAAGAAGGAGAAGAAGAAGAAGATGGATCTGAAGGAGAAGAAGAAGAAGGAGGAGGAGGATAAGCAAATGAGGAAAACAAAGTATATGAAGATGAAGAAACAGAAAAAGATGCTTCAGATGAAAAAAGTGGAAGAAGAACTTAATGAGGAAAGATCAAACAAAAAATAGCTAACCGGCTTTGTGAAAACAATCCTTCGTAATGACGTTGCCATGATGCCACCTTGTATCTATTGACCAAGAACCGTTGGATAAATACACCACACCGTTTGTCGTCGTCTCGCAAGGCATGAATACAGTTGTAAAGAGAGTGGATCTGATTGTGACGTGAGTAGAGTGATGGTGTTTGCTGACTGTCTATGATTACTTGAGAAAAAGCAAGAGAGTAGCAGTGGACAGTCACATTTCACATCTCAATGTTTACTATCTCTACAATTAAGCTCTTACTTGGTGTCGTAGATAAAGGGAGCATGGGGCACTTACCAGCCTCAAATGATGGAAAATTTAAAAATATGAAAAGAGAGAGAGAGAGAGAGAGAGAGAGAGAGAGAGAGAGAAAGAAAGAGAGAGAGGGAGAAGAAAAAGTATGAAAACGAGAGAGAAAGAGCAAGAAGAAGAAAAATATACAAAAAGGAAAGAGGGAGAGAGATGACAAATTTATAAAAAGTAGAGAAAGAACAAAAACTTGAAAAGGAGAGACAAAAGAAAGAATATGAAAAGGAGAGAGAGAGAGAGAGAGAGAGAGAGAGAGAGAAGGAAAATATGAAAAGGAGAGAGAAGGAAATGATGAGGAGTTCCAGAAATGTTAAAAGAAAAGTGTAGGATCCACCTCCATCCCTTATCAATGCCGATGGCCTTGTAAATTTAATATTTCGTTCGTAGGTTATTAGGACCACCTTTCGTTCGGAAAGGAAGAGTTAAACTCGAACATATTTGAATGGTTATATTAATTAGAACCTACTTTTGACCCGTTCGTTGGTTATAATTATGTAAGAATGACATTTTCCATTGAAATGGGGGGAAACATAGCGGAGGTGTCCGCAGCCGTCCTAGATGAGCGGTGCTCCCCTAAGTGTTTGGAAAGTAATTTTATATGTTTTCTTCAGCAGGTGGGTGAAAGCGCGATGGAAAATAATTTATTTTCGTTTGAACAGCGTGAATTAGAAAATAACGGTAAATAAGATGCATGTTGTTTGTTTGAAACTAGTGTTTATCAATTATTGTAAGCTAAAGTGGGCTCACAAACAACAAAAATCAATTTACCAATCAATCAAAACAAGAGAATAATACTAATCCGATTTGTGTTCGTGGAATGCCAATGACATTTACTTTCTTGGAGAAATTTAGAAGCTCAGAAATAACATTTTCGATCTCTTTGTTTTGCAGGCTATAATCCTAGTTGATATTGATTGCAGTAGTAACAGTAACGGGTCAGGAGCGGTCAAAGTCACGTATTTTGACGTCATGAATTATCGACCTTCTCCTTATCTACAATCGTAACGTTTCAAAACTTGAGAGTTTGGACGTGTCTAAGTGTCCATAAATTATAAACATTAAAAGCCCGTATACAGCAAGAGAATTATCCATACATGCATTTCATAAACTTTTATTTTCTTCGTTATTGATGACGGAATAGATTTGTTTTCATAAAGGGGTTGAATATTTGCAATAATCATATTTAGGGTGCATGTATAATCGAAAATATTCTCGAGGGAAAAATTAAAAATCTGATTATTTTAGAACAGAGCAAATGGGAGAGGAGTTTGCAAGATACTTCACAGAATTGACAATTTGTGTTTGATTGATCGCAACTTCAAAAATGTATAACTTTCCCATTTCTAATCAGAATTTGGTCAAACTTTCACTGACCTGTTCCTCTCAATCTTCTGCTACTATTCAAATCAACTACACATCAGGGTGTACTTCCCCTTTAAGTAGAAAATAGTAACCAAAATATGAAAAACGTGAAGCAATCTTGGATTACACGACATTTTCTATCACATTTCAAACACTATTTCTTCTTCACTTCCTCCATCAACACAACCACTTCACCCATCTCTCTCTCTCTCTCTCTATCTCTCTCTCTCTCTCCTTTCCTTTCTCCCCTATTCACCTTTAAAAAAAAAAAAATTGTATGTCCCCTATTCACCTTCTTTGTCTCTGTCCATTTTCTGCATTTATCATCTTGATTTTTCGTCTGGTTTCTTACTTCAAAGCTTTAATCTGAATAAATCAAGGTAAGATTTTTACATATATTTCATATATTTCTTTTATTACATAATGTCATAGAAATAATATAATACATCTTTAATGTGCTCAAAGGCATACATTCCATTATATTTGCGCACTGTATAATGCAGTGTAAATATGCTTTATCACTTTACAAGGCTAGCTAGACAAGAGAGATGCAATATAAAACACAATATCGTTTTCATAACTATTGGTTACCTGTATAAACAAATCTACAAGAGGTTTTTACTGTGGTCATCACAGATATGGCAATTTAACCTTTGTTCTTTCATGAAAAAAACATCATCCATCTTCTATCATCTGATAAATATACTGTACTTGGTACATCTACATAAATAATGCATCCTGAAGGATGTTTTTAGTTGAATGATTGGTCAAATAAATGCCAGATAATGCATGTCAGGCAGACTTTTATGCAAAACAAAACGAGTTGTAAAACTATTTGTATCAGTTATATTCAATTAAATGATCTCCTGAAATAAATGGACTTATAATCCATCAGATTTTTAATTGCAATATGTAAATGATTATCACTTCTTCTCATTATTAGTATAGGTTATACACTGATATTGAAAGCATAAGTACAGAGGTTGTTTTAAATAACAATAAAATAACTCATCATGAATTATGTTGAGGTTGCAGTACAATGAAATCCTGCATTTCACACTGTGTTTCTCATGAAATGTTAATTTGGGATGGCATTTACAAAAGAAAACAAAATTGCCCCTGGAATTTGTTAACATCAACTCATGATTTTGATAACCGATTGACCATATCGTGCACTCAATTCATTATCACGTCACTCCACTCATATCTAGCATTATGTGGAAGGGTCATTCAAAGTTGTTCCATGGAGAGACATACATAGAGTTGCACATAAAGAAACTCATGCCCTTTGTCCAATGAAGTGGTATCAAACACAACTCTTAAATGCAAGATGTCAAGGAGGTGTAAAGGATATATCATGGCAAGATTAATAACATCCATAAAAATAAAAAAGATTCTATGGAAAAAATATAAACTACAAAAGATATACGGTCGAAAATGGATTTCATTTGATTTCTCTCTCACCTAAATGCTTCCCATATCTGTGGGTTTTTGTTTGGAATTGAAAATCTAAGGGAAATAGGGTTTTCTTGGTCCATCTTCATCCAATTTCTAATTTGTGTCTTGTATCATTTCTCATATAATTCTCATTATAATTTTCGGGAGAAAGTGCCACAACCGTTCACTAGGTGAAAGGTTGTGAAGCACAACAGGAAACGATAATCAGAATCACTGTCATCATCTTCCTAACGATCATCACCATTGTCATCATCATCATCTTCATCATCATCGTCATCATCACCACTACCACCAGCAATACCAGTATTATTCTATTACAAGCATCATTATCACCATGATCATAATCATCACCAACCAACGTCACCATCATCACCATTATCCTCCCCCTTTTCCTCTTTTCACCAACATCATCACCACCATTGCTATCACTATATTTTCCTTGATGATGATGACCACTATCATCATGGTCTCTCATCTGTTATATCTTAGATACTCTCTTATGCTTCAAACTTTAACATCATCTCTCACACTAGAGAAAAATTGACGATTTCAAGCATTCCTTTAAAGGGAGATGGTCGTTCAGTTTCAATGTGCAGTAAGTCATAATTCGATGACACCACACACCACACATTAATGGGTGTACAAGTCTCATAAACTGCAAACCTGTAGTTTCACCCAAAATTTCCCCTTATGACTCAAGAGTCTTTGGGTGAGGGAAATATAAGATAATGACTTTGCCATAAGGGGGATGGGTGGAAAATGCAGAGCGATAAAGCATGTTGGACATAAAACTGAAGGCTAATCCTGGTGATTGACAACAACTGTTATTGGGCCAACACCCAAATGTTGTCAAATTCCCCATGAGAGCCCACTACTATGCACCTTTAACACACTGGGTAAAGATTTTGATCACAAATCTGGAGTAAAACAAGACAGGTTAGGTTTGTGTAACAAACGATCAAATAATACTATAGATAATGCTATTGAACTTTGAACCTACTAGGGAATTGGATACATTTTAGTATGGATTTTCACTCCATCAGATAGCCAATAATCTATCCAACATCATCCCAACCTGACAATATGAAAGCATGAATCTCTACTCATAGGCAATATTAATTTCATTTAACCCATTCGGCTGCATGATAAAAGAAGATTAAAGGATGGTCTAAAATTTCTCAATTCACTATGTGATGCACTGTGGTATTGCACTCTGTTTGTGACCACAATCTAAATCATTCACATACTCTGTAATGGAAAGCATAATTCATGTTGTAAAGTCCTTGCATCTCTCTCAGGAGTCTGATTGAGTCTATTTCTTGCCCAGTTGTTGCTTCATAGTGTTGATCTTGGCTGAGAGTTGTCTGTTACCAGCACACTGTCTTAGAACCAGGTTGAGATCCTCCTCACTCTTCTGTTGGAATGCGAGCTCAGCTGCTTCATCTAGGGTTCTGTTCAAGGTCAGAGGTCAGAAATTAAGAGCTTGGTATGTTTTATACATCCATATACATAAAAAGTACATTTCTACACAGAAAGGTGTATGCACATTTACACTTGACAATGCTCTACCAGGAATAGTCTACATTCTTTGTGACATTTAACAGACCCCTAAGCACATGGCATATTTTAGTAATATTAATATCAATTACAAACTTTTCAGTCATTTGTTCATAATTATCTGATACCCTAATTAGATGATACATGAAAAATGTGTATACACATTGGGTCACAGATGCTCTTAAACAGGGGAACACTTAAAAGTTGGCACCATTTAGCATTTTGCCATGCCATTTCAAACACTGAATAGCACTTTGATATTTGAATATCTCTACTAACTTCATAAAGTTAGCCAAGTATCAAAGTTCTCTCTGCATTTAAAACTGAAGAATCATTATAGCTAAAGTGGTCGTCTTCTTTTTCTCTTACCACTGCTACCAGTGTTATTTTAAATAGATGCATATCATTTTTATCAAGTAATGAAGCCCAACAAGGGGAGGGAATATAGAACATTACAGAGGAAGGGAAGGGGGGAGGGAGAAAATCATTTAAAAGAATGACTGCTGTAGATGTGTATGATCTATCAAGTAATGAAGCTCAATGAGGGGAGAGAATATAGAACATTATAGAGGGAGGAGGGAGAAAATCACTTTAAAGAATGACTGGTGTAGGGGGGAGAAAATAACTTGAAGAACGCCTGCTTTAGATGATTATGATCAATCAATTAATAAAGCCCTGCAAGGAGAGAGAATATAGAACATCATAGAGGGAGGGGGGACAGTAATTTTAAGGAATGACTGCTGATGATATTGATGACTTACCCCATTCTGATGTACATC
Source organism: Strongylocentrotus droebachiensis (assembly GCA_035222895.1). Lineage (NCBI taxonomy): Eukaryota > Metazoa > Echinodermata > Echinoidea > Camarodonta > Strongylocentrotidae > Strongylocentrotus > Strongylocentrotus droebachiensis. Next base: position 18,830 of record JAVYIG010014743.1, on the reverse strand, counting down.
TTGACCCTGTGTTCAGGGGCAACCTTGGCAGCATACTTGTTGGCTTCATACTTGTTGTGATGTTTCATACACAACTCCACAAACGGCTAGAAAGAAAAGAACATCCGTATAATATCTGTCATCAGTGATCAGAAAAATACTCATTTTCAAGAAGGTTACATTTCATCAGGCTAGAAAATGTTGTCTAAATGTCCCTCAGACATATACGGAATCGCCCTTTACATAGAAGGTCAATACGTCACAGCAACTATTCACATAGATTTATCGAATTTGGTATATATGGTAAGAATGAATCGTGCCTGCACTCATGAGACAGAATATCTGATCTTTTGCTTTAAGTGATGCTTAAAAATTTCCACTAATAACATTTCCGTGTTTGTGATGGGTGTGTTTACTTCTATGATGTATCATACAGTAAAAATAGACACAGACACATGAACAAAGATGGAGAGAAAATTGTAATAACTGAATAACTATTTTCAAAATAAGTTTAAAGCCCCACTGCACTACTTATAGCTACTTGCGCCCTCTATATAACAAACAATGCCTAATCGGTGACCGCTGGTCCCCCATGAGAGATAACCACCTGTCAGTGACCACGCTTGGTGGTCTAATCCCTCCTGGCCAAACTAGTGCAGACTGGCTTTAATATGAATGAAATATTTAATACTACACCTTGATATTATATGACTTACCTCATATCCAATTGGTGATTTCTTGCTCTTGGCAAACCTTTCCAGTTCGATCCATTCGCCTGCTCCAGCTAAGGCATCGATCTTCAACCACCAGAATCTATGGAGCAGCATTAACAAACAACATGATCTTTTAGTATCGAAATTTTCTTATAAGTTTTAGGCCAATGGTTTAAAGCATAGGACTGCAGAATGACATAAGATGGTTGACAAGCCTTCAGACGGTGCGAAGTATAAGTCAAACATCAGGTGTTGTTGTTGTTGTATGTCTTAACAATGACATGAACTTTAAGAGACACATGTGCAATAATGCCTCTGGCACCACCCCTGATGACAGAGGCATAATATGAATATTCATTTTGCCTTAATAAAGCAACCAAATTGAGAACTATTAATACTCCTCATAGGATGGAAATCATGTTACTGTACATCAATATTTCTTGGTATTAATAGCAGGGTAATCTGCTAAAAAACTTGTAAGAAAGTTGAAAAAGTATATGAGTTTTTCAAATGTAATAACCTGAATTGATTTTAGAACAAATAGCCACTATACTTTTCTCCCCAAGGAAACTACATCCAGAAAACTTTCCCAAAGACGAACCATCAAAAAGATAACTATCCTAGAACAACTACTTCCCCAATCAAATTCCTCTTAGGTAGCTTTTCTTAGGCTACATGGGGTAGTTGAGGGTGTTGTAGTATAGAGGTACAATGTACTACAAAGGAATTGTCCAAGGGGGAGGGGGTATAGTTGTTGGGATGGAAATTTTGGGATATTGTTTGAGTGGAGGGGGGGGGGACTGAGGGGGTGAGATATTTTCCACTGGAAATACATCCTCGTAAAAGCCTTTCCACCCACCTCTTGTCTGGGAATTTGAATTCTTTCCGTAGTTGCTCGGCCATCTTGCCCAGGTTCTTGGCGACCAGTTTATGGACGGTGTCATGGAGGGAGAGATAGAGGAACTGCTCCTTGTACTGCTCTTGCATCCTCTGCTGGTAACCTAGCAACTTGATCTCTTCCTCTGTTGCCTAGGATAATTATCAGAACAAAATATAAAGTTGATCATCATATTCCCCGGAGGTAGTTTCAACAGCAGATCTTCGATTTCAAAAGATGGTGGTACATTGTAGAGCCCGAAATCGCCATTTTTTCTAAGAGACGAGGATAGAAAGAGCAATATGGGTACTGACTCTACGTACAGTGATAAGAGTTTACATCCATCTGGCTCTGAGTTGACTTACTAATGATGCAATTTACTCTTTGAAAAATAAGAAAATCAACTTTAAAAAGATGTGCACTGAAAAACCATTTGCAGAAAAAAATTACTAGCTTTTTCCAATTTTTTATATAAATTAAACAAACATTAAAACAGTAGAGAAATCTACAATTATCTAAAATCTGATAGAAAGTTTTATTACAAATCACCCATCATTGTACAACAACTGGTTGCTTTAGAAAAAAAAACTTTCCAATACAATGCATTTCATTATTAAACAAATTGTATATCATAGAGATTTGTTCAGCAGAGCAGGTATGTGATCAACTACTGATGATTTATCACATCTTAATTTATATTACCTTCATAGAGAATTCATTGGCGGCTTTCTTATAGTTGTCTTGTGCTGCATTCAGCTGATCTAACCTCTTCTGCAGATTCTGAATGTCATAAAATGAAGGAAAAAAAAATATGTTAAATACAAAAAAGAACATGTAGTAATATTAACTTGACATTACATCTGACGAAACCTAAATGTAACCACTATTTTTACAAATATTGGCACCAGAAATGTGATAGTTTGGGCACATTTGACATTAACTTGCATTTTAAAAACAGAATGACAGGTGGATATGTTTTAAAATATGTGACACAATAGAAGTACCAGTATTTATATATGTTATTCCCTTTTCATTCTTATCTTTCCACTGAACCCTTTCAAATTCCAACTTAAAAGGAATCAACTTTAAATTTAGAAGTCAAATTCAAACTCAAGGTCAGAGGTTGGTATGCAAAGGTCAGAAGTCAAATTCATGTTTCATAAGCAAAGGTAGAGTTTAGTACGCAAAGTCCAGAAGTCAAATTCATGTTTCATAAGCAAAGTTCAGAAGTCAAATTCCTGTTTCATAAGCTAAGATCATCTGAAAACCTGTTCAAATCACTGACCCTTTCCTGTAACCAGATACACTACTCAAAGGTCACAAACTCTGACCTCATATTTACCTTCTCATTGAGACTATCCCTAACAGCAGTGTTGGCCAACTCTTGGAAGTTATCATTCTGGTTGTACAGATCTAGCAGGAGGTTCGGATGCTGCTCTCGACACAGCTGAAATTAAAGTTAATATAAGGCACTATCATTAATGAGATAATTCATACAAAGCATACTCAATTCTGAGATATCAAATATAAGGCATATAATCATTTAGTTATTGACGGGTTATTTATCAGGGCCTCATTGCTGTGAAAAATTACCAAATTGATTTTGAACCCGAGACCCCCAGCTACAAGCCCACTGCTCTACCACTGAGCCATCGCGCCTCACTTCTTTATGGGCAGTTGGTGTATTTAATGAATTATAAATACATTATATTATCATTGTTATGATATCATAATATGATCTACCTGCAAGAAAAGGTCCTGCGCCTGTGGATGGTTTCTCAGCATCATCAAGAATTCACCTCGAGGGAGATCCTCTTTCAACTGTAGCAGCACCATGTACACTGAATGGATGAATGAACAATATTAACAACAAGAATGGGGGGAAACAATTCACAGAAATAATATTTCTGGCAATTTCGGACTAGAAGTGGCATTCTTTATATATACATACAAGTGGATACATGATACAGCAAAATTCATGTTGGAATATACACAAACACACCTAACTAATGCTATAAGGAATACATATATCAGGAAAAAATACATTATAATGCGATAATAAATAATTGAATTACCTTATCATGGAAAAATACTAAAGTATGAGTACTGGATACATGATCATCAGGGATAGTATTACTTGAAGGTACAAATAGGAAAATATATCACTGCAGTACAATAGAAAGAATATCTGTATTATCCAGATTTGAAATACACCATCAAGCCTTTCCATAGCTTCTCTCTCTCTCTCTCTCTCTCTTTCTATCTCTGTCTCTCTCTGTCTCTCTCTGTCTTTCTCTCTCTCTATATATATATATATATATATATCTATTTCCCATAGTTTGGAGGCTGTATGGGCGTCAGTGAAACAGACCTTGAGACACAGGTTCTCCATAACTTCCTGTCTTCAGCTGTTCTAGTTAGCTGCTCAAATAACTTATATTTCTCTCTCAATAACGATACCTGGCAAAACAAAGATTTATCATCAGCTACACCCAAAAATGGAAACATACACACCCACACGCACGCAAACACACACATCAATTAAGCTATCTCATACTAAGTCCATTGTAAGAGAAGAAATAAAGCCTACCTAGGTCTGTGTCCCCGCTCTCAATAGCTTTCCTAAGGGATGTTCTGCTATCTCTCATGGTCATCAACAAGGGTACCTGTTCTGCTGCTCTAGGCTCATACTCCAACAACTAGACAAAATAGTATGAATACAATTCTATCAAATAAGACACAAATCTCTAGGCTCATACTCCAACAACTAGACATAATAATAGGAATAATTTTCTTGTTAAATAAGACAAAAATCTCACTGTTTCTGCTATTTATGTGACAGTAACTTCAAATGTATTTACATATGGGAGACAGTTTTGTTTCAATGTTAAACATCTGTTAAATGGGTTTGATCTGAAATAATCCTAGGCTAAGACTTCAACAGGTCAAACAACTTTTGAACAGTGAATTAAAACTAGCCATCAATTCATAAAGATGATGATGATGATGACGATGACAAAGATGAGGGCGACGATGATGATGATGATGTCTTTCTTCTGATAATACACACACAAAATAGAGACCAACTCATATGATAAATCCTTTACATGTACATGAATTCGGCCACGGCTATTGAGATTATCATTCAACAAATTAGCAACCGTAATGGAATACTGGAAACAAATTTTGGTCCTATCCTATCTTAAGTCTTAAGTTTCTGACAACATTTTTGCTTTGTGTCTACATGATTAATATCATTTTATAAATACCTTGACAGCAAGTTGTGTTCTTCCACACTCTGAAGCTTTCTTGGCAATCTCTGAGTAAGCTATGCCTGGCGTATCACCAAGCTTTTCCTTGATGCTCTGAGCTATCAGCTCATCTGGAATGTGTTTTTGTTCGACCTGTGTTCATAATGGATTATAAAGTCACTAACAATTATATAAAACAATGGTTGTCCAAAATCATGTCATGATTGCACCATTTGCAGTTTGAATACCAAACTCATCAGCTTCATTAGGGTAGAATAATACACAAACCAAAATAGTAGTTCTGAGATATTTGCAAGGGGCAATCAAATGGGTCAATGTACTATGGGGTATGGAACCAGAGAGCACAGATATGGAAACAAGTATAAGTATACCCACAGGTCGTGTGTGCGGAATGGTTGGTTATCAGGACAGTTGATTTCAAACACAAATTTAAAGAAATTTACATGCAATATTTACAAATCTTTCATGAATTATGTGACTTAGTGATATTTGATGGATGTTCTTGTTTAATCCAAAGTGAAAAGCATCTGGACACACAATTCCTATCCAACGCTTTTGTTAAGACATACATTTTATAGTCCCTTACGTAGACCTCCTAATTTTCTTGTACACCCATTAATGGTATTGTCACCAAGTCTTGTGTCAGTAAATTATGACCTACTACTCATGGAAACTGTCGACCACCTCCCTTCAACATACCTTGTAACAAGCCCAGTGTCCTAGTATTCTGCTTTCACCCTCGGATTCTGGCAGCTTGAGGTACTGACTGATCTGCTGTGCCAATGCCCATTGTCTTCTCAAGATTAATCTGTGGTTGAAATAATAAAAAGGACAGGGACAAGAATGAATGGAAGTGAAAATAATCTAATTTCACACGGTACATGTTTAACTTTCTTTGTACTAACTATAACTATCAGAATTTTGTTAAAGGACTATGGAATTCAAGTTATATTCTAGAAAACATAATACTGTCAATTAAGATTTTTTTTAAATACACAAGTGAAAGAAAAGTTTACAAAATATTTGCAACTGTATCATTTACTAGTATTTTTTTTTTTTTTTAATGTCTCTCCTTAGTAATGATAGTAATAACAGTGATGTCTGTTGATAGCTAAAAGGGCATTAACTCTGTGTTAAATGATATATTAACACCCTAGCTCTCAGTAGATTATAAACCATAGAGGTCTGTGAGTGGGAAATTCTTACCTGTCCATTAGTACAGTCAATGTCAACTTCTTGAGTCTGTGATATAGATCCATCAAGGAAGATTACCAAATGAAAATTGATAACTAAATGACTTTCAATGCCATTAACCAATACATTAAATCCACTTCATGGATGTTGGCTGTCATTTCAGCTTATTTACCTTATTCTGTGTACGGACATAAACATCACATCAAATCAAATCACATCAATAGGAAAAGAATGTTTCAAAAGGATACTTTTGAAACAACCCTTTTTTCTGCTTCAGTGAACAAAGTAGTCCAGGTAAAATAATATTAAAATATGGAACCATGAATAACTGTAAAACAAGAATGATAGCTGTCATTTCAGCGTTTAAGTTAATTGGCATGTTGCATTTCACCTTATGCTATCTGAATACAGCTTACATGTATGGACCGAAAACAACACATCACATCACATCACATCAAATCAAATCAAATCAATAGCAAAATGATTTTTTCAAAAGGATACTGGTCATATGTGAGCGGAATTCCTATCTGATAATCTCTGACTGCATTCAGTACTCTCAGTAGCTTGCACATGTTCACAAACTTGTCTGCGTTCACATTAGTCCCAAAGCACTTGCCAAATGAGGCCGCCTGGATGGTAAAGAATGTAAACATGGTCACATAATATAGAATCGTGATTTAACCCATTGCCTACAGGGATTGGGTGTCCATGATTTAAGTCTATGGGAATTGGAGGAATTATTAGTTAACAGGTTAAGTTTGATTTGTATCTTTAACCTTGTGCCATACTGATTTTCATAGGTCTAATGATCACAAGTAAAGTTCCATTTTTCAAAGACTAAAGTAAACCAAAAGATATAGCAAAGATTGAAGATGGAGCCATCTGTATTAGGTAGGGAATGTAATGATCATGTTTCTTCCTTATAGCCTCTCTGATAGCATTATGTAACCATTACAAAAGGCAGAATCTAATGCAAGCTGAAGAAGTTATCAAAGACATCATTTGACCAGTATTTTTAACAGTATCATACTATAGTATGTAGTACTTTATGCCCTTTTCTATTTTAGACATTTAAATTCACATTAGTACAGTAAAACCTGCTCGAACAACCACCTGTATAGAGAGGTCACCTGTCTATAAAGACCACATTCTGTGTTTCCCTTGAATATGGTTTATCATTGATACTTGTACTTAATGAACCTGTACATAAGGACCATTGTCCATGTTTCCATTGAGCTCTCTGTGTATATATATATACAGTGCGTCCCAGAAAAAACGAAACCGAGAAGTATCGATGTTTTATCATGACTTAATCACATCCATACTTAATGAATGATACATATTTGGAAAGCTTAGAGTCTCTTCTTTCAGTTAATGCTACTCAGATGATGCATATTTTATGCATGAGTGATTAAAAGCAATTTGAACGAAGGAAACCAAAAAGACATTTGGCAGGCGGTATCTGAATTTCGAAGAAAAATTCACATTTCTAGAAAGTTGAGTTTCTGTCCTTTCATTTGACACCTCAATCAGGAAAAATGAACGAGGAATAACAAAGTTCTGTTTGTTTAAAGTAGCTCTTACATTTTCATAATTTCAACAAACGAATTTGTTTTCACTGGGTGCCTGCCGTAGCAAAAAGCAGATTTGACAAAAGACTTAACTCCGTTTCGTTGACAATCAGCCATGCATGAAGACTCTCGTCTACGGCTGATTGTCAACGAAACGGAGTTAAGTCTTTTGTTAATTTCGTTTATGGATACGGCAGGCAGCCAGTGATTATGGAAATGCAAGCACTACTTTAAACAAACAGAACTTTGTCATTCCTCGCTCATTTTTCCTAATTGAGGTGTCATATGAAAGGGCAGAAACTCAACTTTCTAGAAATGTGAATTTTTCTTCGAAATTCAGATACCGCCCGCCAAATGTCTTTTTGGTTTCCTACCTTCAAATTGCTTTTAATCACTCATGCGTGAAATATGCATCATCTGAGTAGCATCACGTGAAAGAGGAGACTCTAAGCTTTCCAAATATGTATCATTCATTAAGTATAGTTGTGATTAAGTTATGATAGAACATCGATACTTCTCGGTTTCGTTTTTTCTGGGACGCACTGTATATATATATATATATAGGCGTGAAGAAAAAGGTCTAGGGACGTGAGACGTAGCTGTACTTTACAAGTTTATTACGTTCCTAGACCTTTTTCTTCACGCCTACATATTCTGGAACACCCGTTGTCATGTCACAGTTGAGAATTCTCGCACTTTTATATATATATATATATGTATATATACAGGTTTCACTGTATAATAGGCTTTTATATAAATAAGATCCTCAAACTAAATATTCATTCATTTTATATTACATACCAATGTGTACTATGCTTTGCAGTAAAAACCTCAGCACATCAATCTTGAAGTTGTAACCTAAATGTTCCACTGCTCTTTATATCATTGTACTTTTCACACTAAAACAATCTGCATAAATTGTTAAGAAGTAAACTGAATTCCACACTCACCCTGAGTAGTAGTTTTTGTGAGTTTGGTTCATACTCTGCTCCAGCTGCTTCTATACACTGTTCAACCGCTAAGCTCAACTGATCTTTGATCATACGGATGTACTCGTCAGCTTTCTGACTTTCTTTCTACAAGACAAGATAACAGAATCAAAATTGGCAATAACTTTGTTATAGTTTAGTGACATGTTAACTGGTCTGCATCTGGATACTGAATGAAATTGATTAATAGTTTTAGTATACTTAACTTATTACAAATATTTCATTATAATTCAAATGCTTTAAATACTATTTTCTTACAATTATCATCATTTATTACAATTTGAAATTGTAATAAATGATTTCAGTTCAAATGGGATTGATTGTTAAATTTCCTTTTTTCATAGTTCAGATGTCTAGTTTTTTGGATGACAACAGGGTTTTCTCCTTCTTTTCCCCTTCTTTTTTATGAATTTTGCTGTGTTGAATTTAAAGGCTAAGGGATTTTGTGATTTCTCTCCAAATAGGACCATTAATAACATTGAACTCTCATCTTTGACCAAATCACATTTGTGTAGGATACAAACCACATTTAATTAAACTTGACACTGGGACCTTTCTCCTACAAGAGAGGGTTTAAATTCATTTTGTACATGGCCTCAGTTCAAAGAGAAGATCAAAACATCCTTGTTGGAGACTAGAAAACAAAACAAAACAAAAAACAACAATAAATCAATAACTTCTTCCCACTCTTTAGAGTCAGTGTAAAGTCAGAGAACTATTATTGTTATATTGGCTACAACAAGATTGATGAGGGTGTGCATACATGCAGGAATATCTGCTCAAATACGATTGCTTACCTGAAACTCCCTGCAAGCCTCATAGAGCATGGCACCTGGAGCCATCGAACCAATCTTGAAGATGTCCTCAACAACACCTGCAATAAATAAAAATCCATGTAACATCAACATTGTCTTTCCTTTACTTGCAAGGTTTCTTGAGATATGTTTCTCACTTGTTTTATTTCTAGTTAAAGGTTCTGTGGTCAGGTGAATAGGTTGTCAGACTCTGGACCAAACATTCTCAGTTCAAGTCCCGGTAGCAGCACGAAAGTCTACAGTAAAACATTTTCCATTCTGCTATCTGTGTATGTAGGAGAAAGAAGCCAAAAGCCACAAAACTTGCAATGCATGCCCTAAAAGTGATACAATATTATGGCCAGGGAGTGGAGATGGTGCACATTTTGTGTACAGGTACCAATCTGATGACTTGACTTGGGTAGGAATTTCTGTCAAGGAATTTATATAGCTATTGACCTTTGTACAAACAAAAAATAATAGACAAAAAAGTAAAGAATTAGAGTAAAGAAGAAAAAAGAAGTATAATACCTGGGACCCTTTGAAGCAGCTCATGTGTATGGGTCTGGAGGATGTGTAGACTATCATTCTCTGGTATGAGCACTGCATCTGTATCCATGTTATATCTGGGTAATATGTAGTTAAGATAAATTTCACCTTTCACTTGGTAAGTTTGTTTCATTGAATGGTTTCCATAATTTACACAGCCATATTTGGACATCTGTCCTTGTGATAGGAATCTAGAGCTAGCAATTTGACAGGATTGCATTTTCTTTTACAAACACTGCCCTGATGAACTGTTTCTTTCCAGTAAATTTAAAAACTGCATTGATGAAGATCTTATATCTTGGTCATCCTGCCAAAGTGACTCCAAACTGATTCCATACAGACTGTTTTTTGACCAGTCACTGTAAAGTAGTGTTTTGATCAGTCTTTTATCAGTCTCGTCGGTGTGAGTAGGGTATTACAAGCCAAATTGTTTACTTTTTTGTTGTTCCATTACTAAATTGGGCACAATTTCACAATGCACTTGTTTGCTTGTATTTCCATAAAAATTCAGATACAAAGTTATTGTACAGATATGCTTATTCTACTTATTAAAGCTCTTTATATTTATTTATCATATTTTCATTTTCAATTTTATTTAAACAAGGTTGCCTCTCCAGTTAAGAAACTGCTGTCATGGAGGAAAACAAGAATATATATTAAACATATTCCAAACAAAGCCATCACATTGTGTAAAGGATACTTGATCCAGTCTTTCTGTGGTCCAATCACCAGTAGAAGGTTCTCCCAGTATCCTACCACAGCACCGGTCCCACACCATACCAGCTGTCTGGGACGCATCTGACTGCTTGTATCAAACTCACAGTACGTTTTCTGCAAAAGAGTATAAATTTATTATTCTTATAAGACATTCACACTACACACATTGCTTGTATCAAACTCAAAGTATATACCGGTAAGTTTTCTTATTCTCACAAGATTACAACTGGCCCCATTTCACAAAACTTCTCATCAGTGACAAATGACAGTTTTTGTTATAAGCTAGTGAAATCCTTGCTTCTGATCAGCAGATTTGTCACTGATTTTTGTTATTTGTCATTGAAAACAGGTTTTGTGCAATGGGTCCCAGATTTATTAAATTACTTTTAATCAATCTAAAAAACACAAAAGCACTAGCTTGGAAATATGTTCTGAGATGAGGCATCTCTATACTGTTGTTTTGCTTTATCTAGGTAAAATGAATGCACACCTGATTTACTCATTGGGAAAGAATGTGAACCGATAAGCTAGAGTTACATAGCAGGCATTAATTTCCAAAATGCATGGACATATGAAAATATCTTAGGTGTGGTATGTGCTATACAAAACATATATCAAATATCATATCTCTATTCAATAAACTACGATTGAACTACGAGTTTACAAGGCCTATGGGCTTTATTCATGTAGATCCCCTTTTCATTTTCAAATGTTGTGTATGATTTATTTGTATTTATATTGATCATATTTTTCAATCAAGAATGAGATAAATAAAATGAATTGAATTGAATAAGATATTGCCTCTTTTTTTACCTGTAAATCAGACGACCCGATCCACAGTAGGCCTGTATCACTGAAGAGGGCTAGGAAACGATTGTCAAAGGACACGGCCATCTCAATGAAAGCATTCACTTCTTTGGTCTTAGTTTCAAGTATCTCCTGCTGCATGTCGCTACGGTCTAGCTTGTAAAGACGCTTGTCTCTCGCTAGTAGGATGTGGTTCTGTCTGTCGCCCCCTATCACACACCAGCTGCTGGGTGGTGCATCGAGTCCTGGATGATTAAATCACATCATGTCAGATGATTAAATCACTTACAATCAATTTTTGGTCGTTTTGGCAAAGTGATATCCCATAAACTGAAAGATGTCAATTTTGGACGGAGGGATAGAGGGTTTGAAATGAAAAGAATTAAGGGTTTTTTGGGGGAAAGAATTGAAACTTCCATAATTTATTAAGGAAAACAGCCTTCATACTTGCATATTTGGATTATCCTATGCATGGGACCAAATGCTTATACCTTGGTCTCACCACTACAACAACTACAAACTGACTCTAAACCTGCACATTCAAGGTCATGCATTTTTTAAATTTGGACAGTTGCCGGTCAGTTCGTCGGACTGCGATGTAATATGAGCAGCCATACAAATCATTTCATTCCCTGATAGGAATAATTGTATTTAAATAGTCAGAATGCAAATTACATATATTGCGTGTTGTTAGGTAGGGCAAGCCATAATGTTTGTCCTACCTAGCAACAACTGATGTATGTTATTTCAATATCGACTATTGAAATACTGGTACATTTATTCATAACATGTGAATTAAATAATTTGTATTGAGTCGCTTCACAAAAGCATATGCATACATTTGGTTACAATACGAAAATGGCCTATCGTCATTAGATGATGTGACCTACGACCCTTGCACACTGACCTGGTACTTCCATCATCTTCCTGCTAGCAGGGTTATGTACATCATTCACTACATAGATCCTGTAGGTTCCTGTCAGGACAGCCACACCGGTTCCTCCATACGATGTGTTGTGGAACACTTTGGTCTCAATGACCTTGGATTCTCTCGATTCCTGAGGATGAACAGCAAAAAAACATGTCATTTCAAACGAAAAACGAGAATTGAAAATAAAATGAATGAATGAATGAATTTCTACAGATGAAAGGATTTGTTTCTCTTTGGGACATATCACAATGATAGAAATGTTGAGTTGTCCGTATTATGGCAGCATAACTGATTTTCAATTCAATTATTGAATGAAGGGTTAGATCTATTCTATATGCTCATTGCAGCAAGTGCTGGCCAAATCGTTCACAAAACAAGTGCTCTTAAATGCATTGAAATACAAACATACAAGAGCCATGCTCTTTAATACGAGTCAGGCTACCATTCATCAAAAACTTAAATTTCATGGACAATAGTCTACAAAGACCACTTCTTCTATTCACCATATATAGTAAGTGCTTTTCCCAGTTAGATAATTAACCCATTGCCTACTGGAAGCGGTTGGTACCTGTGTTACAGCCTATGGAAATAACAGAATTCAGTAGTCAATGGGTGTGAAGCTCATGTTTCCCTTGGGACACTCTTTGCTGCTCAACCCTGCCTTAGCAACAACCCGTTTATCATACAGACTGCCTTAGGTCCCTTTAAGTGGTCTTTCTAAACAGGTTTGTTTTTTAAATTTCAAATATATATCATGAGTATTATTCTCAGTGGAAAACTAACAGTTATTCAACTTCAACATGATAAACAAGCATGGTAATGATGCAGAAATATTTGGATCCTAAAGTTAAACCTGTGTTAGAGACTGTCAATCATAAAGATGGCCTGTCTTTACGCCATGACATTTTACGCTTTTCTTTGGCAGTATTTTCCAAGAAATCTACACCAGAAGGAACCTGTCTATTAAGACCACCAAAGTATAGAGAATGCTTTGTTCCCCTTCAGCAGATATCACTGGAGCTTACCTGTCCCATGTTAAAGTTACGCTGGTATTTGCCAAAGATGTTATAGACCAGGACCGTGCCGTCGTCCTGGATACAGAGAAGGTCTTCTGATAAAGACCAACCGATATGGATCACATTACCACTATCCCACTGTCAAAATCAATCAAATGCAGAAGAAAAGAAAAAAAGATCTTATAATGATGGGACACACATGAATGAACATAGTTATGCCTTTTCTTGATCAGCAATCTGAGCAATCTCACGTTTTTATTTTCCTATTCTATCAAACTAATCCCATCTTCCATTATTAGATTAACATTTATAAATGCATGATTTATGGACAAAAGCTGCTCTCTACAAACTTTAACAGCTTCTTGCTGGGTTTATTCCGAAACTCACAATGTTCACATTGAAGGTTGGCTTTGTTTGGAAATACTGAAAGATATGTCTTGTTACTATCTTAGCTGAGAATTACTTTGCAAGCATCTAACAAAGACTTATTCCTAAATTAATTTAATTTAATTTCACTTCTCAATTTTATCTAAATTTGCAAAATTTCAATTTTATTTAAAAGTACTAATGGAAACATCTTACGCAGCCATTTTGGAAGAAAAAAAACACCCACCCTGTCAACCTCATCATTACAAATTATTTGATAATCTACTTTCTCTTTAAAGCCCCACTGCACCAGGAGGAATGGGATTAGACTTTCCGGCATGGTCACTGATAGGTGGTTATATCATCAATTCAGCTCTCCATTATCATAAGAAAAAGAGGATCACGGGGGACCAATAGTCACCGTTGAGGCATTGTTTGCTATATAGATGGCGCAAGTAGCTAGTGGTGCAGTGGGGCTTTAAGTAACTTACATTGATTCTTGAGATTTCTTTCCCTGCAGCTGAGAAGATGAAGATGACTATGTGTGAAGAACCTCTGACCTGCGTGATCTTATTACTGTCTCTCATCAGAGCTACAATGAAAGCAATAATGATGCTAGAAAATTACCAATATTGTCAAGGAAAATTAATGTCGCATATACATACAGAGCAAGATGAAAATAACAGCAAGGGAAAATACATTCTGAGGGACACTGGCACACTGCCCATGAATATGCTTGGGATAAGTACCAGTATTTGTTTGTAATGATTACTGTCTCCTTTGTTACAAATGCCATTTTTCTAGAAATTATATTATAGTTGGTCACTGAACATGACAATGTGCTGGTGGGATTTCAAACTGTCATTCTTTATTTTAATTTGGAGATGCCCTATTACTATAGATGTTTGTGTATTCACATCTACTTATCCCCACACAAGCTACTGTTACCATAAACCCCCACAATGCTCTTGACAAACTATCTTTTTATAGTAAATTTCCTTTGGCTTCCTAAAACTACATATTCTACATACTTCATGACATTTTTAGTTCTGCTGAATAATTCTCACCAATCGGTCCTCCAAATGGAGCTACAGCAACCTTGAATTTCCGAAGATCAGCCACCTCCTGCCATAGTCTGTCCATAGAATATAGTTCCACTTTCCTACAAGCAATGGATGATAACATCATAGCCATAGTCACATTGATTAGAGAATATTGACTGCTAGCTATGATTGCTATTTTTCAATATGCAGAAAGAAATATATTCTTTTGATAAAAAGTTATGTATCTCGTGTATTTTTCTTAACACTGTAAGCATCGACTATTATCTACCAAGCTCTTGATCAGTATCAAAACATTTATTATTTATTATTTTAAGTTAATTGCCAACTTGCAGAATCTAGGAGCGCTGGTCCTAGAAAAAGGATCATCTTCGTAAACGCGGACAGATGCGTCCACAAAAAATAATGATCGTCCACTTTTCCCCAGACCTTTCTAATTTCTGATCCGCACGTTGGCGATGCGATGATTTTCTTGATGCATTTCACATTGACTTTGTACACAGAATTTCACGTAATGAGCGATAAATCCTCAGGAAGACGGACAACCCATAAAAGTAGACGGTGAACTGGGGGTATTTTATTCGTTTTACTCATCGCGCACGGTTCGGGAACCCAAAACCAGCAGAGCGCCGATGAAAAAAAAAATTGCAGACAATCCTTATTTTGTAATTTGTCTGCGTTTACGAGGATATCCTCAATTATGCAGAAGATCCTCAAAAGTTAAATAGCAAAACAAAAAATGATGATGAATTAATGATAACAGGAGCAACAACAAAATAGCATTCAATGTAAACAATGACATAAAACAACAACAGCAACAATGTCAATGAAGATGGTCGACGGCAAAATACACCACCAAAAACATAGTGTGGGACTGAAGTAAAACTGAACGATCATTTAAGGCGGTAAGTATTTACATAAATTGTTATCAAGCCTGAAGAAAAATGGTAACGAGTCAAAGGAATCATTTGAACAAACAGATTAAGAATATTTCACCAAATTTACCGATAAAATACATCGCCGAGGGGATTCCAGTCACCAGTGACGTGCGCCATCTTGCTCCGATTCCCTCTATTCCACTCTATGATTGACCCCACCCCCTTTCTGAGCACAAAACGTAAATGCTTTTTCTCGTTTTTTTTTTTCTTCTTCTTTTCAATATACTTTTCACAAATTGAAAGATTACTATAAATGACAAAGACAAAACAAAACAAAACAATAACAAATGACAAAAAAAGATCTGCTTATAATGTATTATTACCAAGTTTGTCGGCTTCTTTCTCCCCCCCCCCCTTCTCTATCTCTCTCTGTCTCTCCCTGTCACTCTATGTCTCTCCCTCTCTATGTCTGTCTCTCTCTGTCTGTCTCTGTCTGTCTCTCTGTCTGTCTCTCTCTCTCTCTATCTCTCTCTCTCTCTTTCTCTCTCTGTAGACCTATGAATCTCTCTTTATCTCTTTATCTCTTTATCTCTATCTCTACCTATAAAATATGTAAAATCTAACTAATCGAGAATGTTTAATTCATAAAGATTTATCATGTTTTGAAAATGTATATTCAGATGTCATCTCCTGTGACTATAGTACACTGAACCATTTTTATTACGGCTTATCTTAGCGATTTCCAACCTTTTGAGAAAAAACAGTTTTGCGTCACCCTTATATACCACAAATTCATTACAGAAATGTCTCCCCTTTTTTAAGAGAAATTCATCGAGATTTTCGTACGGTACGGTACCTGCTGACGGTATTTTTCTTACTAATTCCGAATGAATTATCTGGTCATTCAGTTTTCAGAAGTCGATTGGTCTTAAAAGTTCTGTTATTTTTTTAATAAAAAAACAAAAATCACCATCACAACTGCCACCACAAAACCTTTATCATCATCATCATCGTCGTCGACATCATCATCATCATAATTATCATTATGACCAACGCAACGCCATCACCTTCACTTAGTGGCGGATCCAGGGGAGGGGAAAAAACGTGTTTTTGGGGGAGATGGGCCCCCTCCCCTGACGCTCAAGAGGGGGGGGGGGTGCGATTTTTCAAATTTTCGAGGGCCCCCAAAAAATTGTGCTCATTGTAATTAATTGATTAACTAATCAATATGTTAGCTTTCTGAGGTTATCCTGCAACCCCCCCCCCCCCCCCCCCCCTCGACATAAAATAAGAGATCATCACGTGAACTAGTAATTGTTTCGTCATAGATTCGAGCGCATGCGCAATGTGAAAAATAAGCGCATTAAAGCGCGTATAATAATTATCCTAGCAATTTTTGTTTAAATTCCTCACAATATCTATATTGTTCTCGTAGTGTTTATTCACTATACTTTTCTCTGCCTTTTCAAACAATTTTTGCCTAAATTTGGTCGATTGTGCGTCTCATTTCTCGTTATTGTCAACATCTAAGCAATTTGAAGCCTTAGATCCATTGCCAGATTGAGAATTTGAGAATAACCAGCGTTATGAGTCCTCGAACTACGGTATGAGTATGACCAGTAACAGTTAGACCGTAGACACAAAGTTAACGTGTATCGAGCGATACATGTCGGGCAATGCCGTTATTATCCGACAAACCCCGAGTCATTTGTTTCTCAAAATGTGATTTTTGTTACTACTTTTACTTGACTTTAGAAAGAAAATTCGTTATGCGAGTCTGACTTTTAGTATCGGCAGATTTACCGAATTTAACACATTTTCATCTAGATCAGATTCTTTGCCTATATCCAAACATGTTCAGGGTATAGGCCTAAACAAAGTTGGGTTTTCTGAAACACAGTGCCATAAGTGATAAAATGTTTTTTGTTTTATTTTCAGATACAATTACGATATTCTAGTAGTTGTTTTAATTGGGCCTTAGTCAAGTTCTAGTAACTGTTCCTCAATTTAAGTTTAAATGAAGCGAAATAAATATGGACAAAATAGAGTTCTCCTTGTTCTCCTTGTTCTCTTCCTTTCCACTCTACTTCTGTTCCTCCTATTTTAGATTCGTTCTTCTAAATATTCTCTTATTTGTTTCTTGATTTTCATTTGTATCTTCTTAGTACAGTCTTTTCTTTCTTCGATTTCTTCTTCGTTTAACTTCCACCTCATTTTTCTCATCCCCACTCTTAGTTTCCTTCCATGCAGGGCTCTACATTTTGTTTGTTTTTTCACTTTTATTTTTTCCCTCCCTCTCCACTTTTCATTTTTAGAATTGCATTGCATAATCACAAATGAATGAATAACTTTGGTTGTTAACGCATAAAGCATTTACTTGATAAACAATTTGTTTGAGCATAATTATAGTTGAAGAGAGGGGTGCTAATGAGTGAAATATAGAGAGGATGGACTCATGAGAAAATAATGATGAGAAAAAAGATTAAGGCGTTAATTCTATCTGTTCACCCTCTTTTTGTGACAGGTGGCTATCTCATTAACTCAGCTCTCATTTAACATAAGAAAAAGAGGATCATGGGGGACCAACAGGCACCGATTTGGGAAGTTTTCTATATAGAGGGAGCAAGTAGCTACAAGTAGGACGGTGTGCCTTTAACTTCTCTTTCTGTTCTCTTCTTATACTCTCCTTTCCTTTATATTTTCCGTTTACTTCTCAAGTTTCCCTAACTTTCCCTTTTCTCTCTTTCTCTTTTTTTTCTTCATATTTTGGTTCATTTCGTTCACTCTTATAATCCTTTTTTTTCCTCTTTATCTCAGTTCTACTTCTTTTTTAATTTCATTTAACTTCTCTTCCTTTTCTGTTCTCATTCTTCTTATTCTCTCCTTTCCTCGGTATATTTTACGTTTACTTCTCAAGTTTCTCTAACTTTCCCTTTTCTCTCTTTCCCTCTCTTTTACTCATTATGTTTTCTTCTTTGAAATTCAATTTAATTTCAGTCTTTTATTTTGCATGACGAACGCCTTCGTTTTTCACTTTATCTCTCTTCTTACTTGCTTTTATTACTATTTTTATTATTATTTTAATCAAACTCATTCAGATTTTAATCTATTTCATT
>JAVYIG010014742.1:0-39780 GCA_035222895.1 Strongylocentrotus droebachiensis | reverse complement strand
TTTCTGAATTTCACATTTCTTGGATAATATACAAGGGATGTGATTATAGCCCCTACAATTTTTTTTGGAAACATGAGTAGTCTAAATTGCTGAACAATCCATGTCACCTGTTTTAAGCCAGAAGGGTGTTATCTCATATAATCTAACACATAATTAACATCCCTCTGGTTCTTACCAGATAAAAATATCATTTGCACTAAGGCTGCGACGGGTAGTCGAATGCTCAAGTACCCGCACGGTTGACAACTACTCGGGTACAATTTCTCGTACCCGAATATTCGGCCGCAAAAAAAAAAAAAAAAAGTCATGGCCTACGCTTACCCGTGCCAGGGAGAGCGGCGGCCGCTGGCATGGTACGGTCGGTAAAAATGTTTCCCAACTCAAGCACTGTCAAACTCACCACTCAGAAACTGGGACCAAATGTCCAGATTTCTGTTTGGACTCGGAGGAAAATGAATTATTCTGCCATCTTTGGTTTTTAAACAGCATTGTTTACTGTTATTATTATTATTAAATCGGCGCCTTCAACTGCAACTCGAAGTAAAATTGCATGCGTTTTCGGCGATACTGGGATACTGCACCAGTGGTATGGTGGTGGCAAAAAAAAATCAAAAAAAATCAAAAAATCAAAAAATTCATTATAAAAAATTATAAAAAAACATGGCGTCCGAATATTCGAGTATTAGCTTGTAAGCCTGGGAGTGTACTCGGGTACCTCATTACACTGTTGTGCACAGCCCTTATTTGCACATTTTCTGTATGAAGTTTCGTTTCTCAAAGCCATATTATTTTGGAGACTGTATTTGATCTGAGCACTGTCATTAATTTACATTTACATTAAAGTACAAATCTATGCCATAATGCCTTGAAACATTTTGCATAAAGTTAATCCTGAATTTCCTTGTGCTGATGAAATTTTGAAGATACTGCAAAACTAGAAAGTATTGCAAATCATTAATGACAGCCATTTTTTGTACGAAAGGAAATTTATGAATTGTGAAAGCTAAATGTTGTGATTCTACGATTTCACGGCATGGTTTAGAGAACTTCTGAATGTTTCAGGCATGCAAAGCTTTCTATTTGTACAGTATTCAACTGTACAGTAGTAGAACTTAAGAAGTTGGTGACTTAACTTTAAATTCAAGATTACATATAACTCAACACCCTTATTTATTTGTTTGTCCACCCTGACAGGTATGGTCAGCTGAGTGGTATGGTAGAGCCTATAGCAGGTGTCATAGGGGCGTTGGCTGTTACCGTTGCTGAACCTATCCTACCCTATGCCTTGGCCTTTGCAGCAGGTGCCATGATCTATGTGGTAGTGGATGATATCATTCCAGAGGCACATACAAGGTAATGCTTCTTTTATCTACTTCTTCTTCTTCTTCTTCTTCTTCTTCTTCTTCTTCTTCTTCTCCTTCTCCTCCTCCTCCTCCTCCCCCTCCCCCTCCCCCTCCCCCCTCCCCCCTCCCCCTCCCCCTCCCCCCTCCCCCTCCCCCTCCCCCTCCCCCTCCTCCTCCTCCCCCTCCTCCCCCTCCTCGCCCCCTCCCCCTCCTCCCCCCTCCTCCTCCCCCCTCTCCCCCTGATGCCAGTTTATAGAGTATTGTCTGGTATTAGGCCCTGAATTCACTGTTTGAAATTTGTTCATATTTTATTTGGTACCAATGTACGGACCCTCTTTTGCTCTTTTGCTTGAGCTCTTTTCAAGCTATGGGTCATCATAATTTGTTCAAATTGTTTTGTTTTTATGTTTAACTTGCTTTGTGGGGAGCTATCCTAGGCTTTGTTTTCATGATGTTGTTAGATTAAACATACATCTCTAACTACGCTCTTGACTTATTTATTCCACACCACAGTTTTTCTTGGCATTGTCTCATGATATTTCTTTTGTTTTCTGTTTACTTCACAGTGGAAATGGCCGCCTTGCCTCTTGTGGAGCTATCGTGGGCTTTGTGGTCATGATGTCATTAGATGTAGGACTGGGTTAACACACATCTCTTGATTCTTTCATTTACTTATTTATTCTTCCAAGAGATGGTATATTCTGCCGTTTAAATCAGATCAGGTCTAATTTGAAATACGATAATGAAATGTAATAATAAATAATTAAATTTTGTATGAATGCAAAATGATGATTATACAGTGTATGTATACAATTTACACCCAAAAAATCTTCTGCTTCTTTTTTTGATCTATAGTTATGAAGGAGTTGAAAACACCAAGGAAACTTAATAAAGTGCGACAAGTGGTATACATTATGTTTTCACCTCATTTGTATATTAAAGCTAAAGACCAGTTCTGGTCATGCGATTGCATTGTGAAAGAAACATTGTGGAATGGATCAGAAAAGGTTGATCATCTAGCATATAAGTATTTGTGTGTACTGCAAGGTTCTGGAATCATCAAAATGATAAGAAATTTGGCCCAGTCTTGGTAAAGTTACAAGCACTGTACACAGAGAGATGTATATGGGACTACGCACACGTGCGCGACACGTACGTTATATCTATCAGGTCCAAATAGATATAATAATTTACCAAATATATCAATTAGTAGGCGGTTTCTCAGCAAAATTTGTATGATCACGTATTTGTCAAAACATATTCTTCACATGATTGGTAATAAGAGCTTCCATGTCATTTTTTGAGGGGGGCATTTCCAAAACTGGTCTTTACCTTTAATCCATTTCAGAAGAAAGAAACAGCAGCATTGTAGAGGTATGAGCAGAGATGGCAACCAGTACGATTTTATCATATTTAGTACGATCAAACAAGTGAAATACGATAATACGATATCGCCTCTTGAAAAATTGTCTTTCAACAAACAAAAAACGGTATAAACAACGGAATCGCATAGAAAGATGTACAGGTAAACCCTCCAAACCCTCGCAAAAAGGTTGAACAACAAACCTACATGGGCGGGAAATACGTGGAATCGTCAGCTTTACAATTTTCTTATTAAATATTAATGAAAGAGCAAACATTTTACTTGCCCGTAGTGTCGAGTTTTCGTAAAAATCTGATTTTTTTTTTTTTAGGATATTCAGTCTGTTTATTTTAATCAAGAGGTTGGCCTTTGAATGAAAGATGAAGTTGAGTTCTGGTCATGCGATTGCATTGTGAAAGAAACGGTGTGGAATCGACCAGAAAAGGTTGATCATCTAGCATATAAGAATTTGTGTGTATTGCAAGGTTCTGGAATCATCAAAATGATAAGAAATTTGGCCAAGTCTAGGTAAAGTTACAAACACTGTACACAGAAAGATGTATATGGGACTACACGAACACGTGGCGTAAAAATCCTACACCATATTTTTTAAATGTTACATAACATATTTAGAATATGAAGGCATTTGAAGAGCCATGCTTTTCAGGGAACATGTCTTATCTAATGTTCTTCCACACTTGCATAATAAGATTGATAACGCTCACAAATAATTTTTCACCTCTTCCCAGAACTCAACCTTCTCTTTAAGTACATGCAGGGGCGTCGCTAGACCTTTTTCAGTGGGGGGGTGTAGAGGCCAACGATTACCGACAAAACTAGCCACCAATTACCGACAAAATTAAATGTCCAATATCTACAAATTCAACCCTATAAACCTGGGGCCGAAGGCTAAATTGTTTTTCCTATGGACTATCTATAGTACTTGCTAATGCGCAAAATGGTCATTTTCCTCGACGACATAAATATACTAATTATTTCTTTAATTTAGTCAGCATCATAGCTATATATTTTAATGCAGGCGCTAGTTGAGCTAGGATGTTATTTTAAGGAGGGGCGGTAGTGAGCAAGAGAATCACTTAAAAACGCGCTCATTAGAGGGGTGTGGGTGATGGGACTTCCGCGCGAAGCGCGGAATCTTAGACGTTTCCTTAATTTATGAGAAAAAGCAGACGATTCGGTGTACTGTTCTCGACTCTTAATCCTTATCTGAATGAAGCTTCCCGCGCGAAGCGCGGAAGTTTTGACGTTTCATTAAATTATTAGAGAAAGAAGACGATTCGTCGTACCGTTTTCGACTCTTAATAAGCCCTATTCATCTGAATGCAGTTTCCCCTCTCGCGCAAAGCGCGAAAGCTTTGACGTTTCCTCATATCATTAGAGAAAGAACACGATTCGTTGTACCGTTTTCGACTCTAAATAAGCCCTATTAATTTTGTCTGAATTCAGTTTCCCCCTCTCGCGCGAAGCGCGGAAGCTTTGACGTTTCTTTAAATTATTAGAGAAAGAAGACTATTCGTTGTACCGTTCTCGACTCGTCTAAGTGAAGTTTTCCCCTTTCGCGCGAAGCGCGGAATTTTTGGCGTTTCTTTACAATATAGAGAAAGGTAGACGATTCATCATACCGTTTTCGACTCTCATTCAGCCCTATTCATCTGAATTCAGTTTCCCCCTCTCGCGCAAAGCGCGAAAGCTTTTACGTTTTATTAGAAAAAGAACACGATTCGTTGTACCGTTTTCGACTTTTAATATAAAGCCCTATTTGTCCGAATTCAGTTTCCCTCTTTCGCGCGAAGCGCGGAAGCTTTGACGTTTCCTTAAAGTATTAGAGAAAGAAGACGATTCGTCGTACAGTTCTGGACTCGTCTAGATGAAGTGTTCCCCTTCCGCGCGAAACGCGGAATTTTTGGAGTTTCATCACACTATAGAGAATGGAAGACGATTCCTCGTACCGTTTTCGAATCTTATCAAGCCCTATTCATCTGAATTCAGTTTCCCCCTCTCGCGCGAAGCGCGAAAGCTTTGACGTTTCCTCAAATTATTAGAGAAAGAACACGATTCGTTGTACCGTTCTTGACTCGCCTAAATGAAGTTTCCCCTTCAGCGCGAAGCGCGGAATTTTTTTGGCGCTTCATCACAATATAAAGAAAGGAAGACGATTCGTCGTACCGTTGTTGACTCTTAAACTTGGTTTGAATTTAGTTTGCCCGAAAATTTTAAACCTCTGATTTCTTTAGCTGATATCATAGGAAAGTGAAACTTCGAGAAAATACAAGTATTGTAGTTGTAGTCACTCTCGAAGTTGTCACAGCGGATAAGAAGTCACAGTTCGTAGGGAAAAAACTTGTCGGAAGACCGACAATATACATCTCACAGACTTCAAACTTCTGCAATGATATAGTACACGAGGATCGAGCATGAATACCGACACAGCTGACCCGACACAGCAACATATTTACCCGTGTCTTTCTTGCTCCCTCGACGAGACGACTCCACCCAACAACCCCTTCTCTCTTTTACTCCCACTCCTCCTCTCTCAGACTCTTACCTCCCCTCTCTCTCCTCTCGTTCATCCCCCGTTTCTTTTGTTTCCCTTTCACTCTTTTTTCTTCTTTTTTCCTTTTCTTTTTTCTCTTTCTTTCCTTTCTTTTCCTTTCTTTCTTTTCTTTTCCTTTTCTTCTTTTCTTTTCTTTCCCCTTTCCCTCTCTTTTTTCCCTCTCCTTTTCTCCCCCTCTTTTTCCCCTCTCTTTTTTCCCTCCCCCTTTTCTCTTTTTTTCCCTCCCCCTTTTCTCTTTTTCCCGACGGCAGCGCAATTTTACCGACAATATCCTGACAGGTGGGGGGGTGTGGCACCCCCCCACACCCCCCTTTGGCGACGCCCCTGAGTACATGTACTTGCGCATTAAGTTAGAAAGCAGTTGAAATATGACTGTAACATAGTTATCTGATTTACCAGATGCTTGTTATAGTTAAAAAAAGTTGATATGTTGTACAATGTATAAAGTTACTGTGGTTATCATTGTACCCAACGTGATCCTCACTTTCTAGAACATAGATACTTAGCTGAAGATGTGCAATACAAATTTTAGTGTTCAAATGAATGATGATGTACATTTTGTGACTAATGACATTGTTTTTGCAATATGAAGAGTTTGATTCCAAAAGGAGCTAAATCCATATTTTATCAAAAATCTTAAAATAATGATGATTTCCTACATGGGGACGAAATGCACTATATCACACTCTAAAATTTCACCAGGAAGTTTGAAAAATTTAGGTACAATATCATGTTTCATTCCAAAAGGAGCTAAATCCAAATCGGTTTCATTCCAAAAGAAGTTAAGTCCACTTTGGGTACTTCTGAGTAAATCACCTTTTTAGTTCTCCACTTTCCTTTAGCCATGTACCTTCATGTTGTTATATATGTTAAAGGTGTCGCCCCTGGACCAATAATATATGATAAGAAAAACAATTACCAGTTATTTCTAATTTTTATCAAATTTTTAGATTTTGTGGATTTAATTCCTTTCGGAATGAGACATGGATTTAGCTCCTTTTGGAATGAAACTGTGTTATGTTGTGTTTTTTTTCCAAAAGGTTTAGGAAAGGGAATGCTGCTCGAATGCAGTTGGAACGTTCCGACGAGAATGCAAGAATGTCCCGAATGTAACCTGAAATGCACTTTGAATGCCGTCGGAATCTTAAGATTGCCGCTCGAATGCGGCTCGAATGCGGCTCAAATGCGGCTCGAATGCGGCTCGAATGCACTTCGAATGCCGTCGGAATCATTAGATTGCCGCCCGAATGCGGCTCGAATGCAGTTGGAACGTCCCGACCAGAATGCAAGAATATTCCGAATGCTCCTCGAATGCACTTCGAATACCGTCGGATTCTTTCGATTGCCGCTCGAATGCGACTCGAATGCGGCTTGAATGCGGCTCGAATGAAGTTAGAAAGTCCCGACCAGAATGCAAGAATGTCCCGAATGCACCTCGAATGCACTTCGAATGCGTCGGAATTATTAGATTGCCGCTCGAATGTGGCTCAAATGCATCTCGATTGCCGCCGGAATCTATTTCGATATTTTTTATACTTGAAGTTGATGAAGTTGGAGAGTCCCGACCAGAATGCAAGAATTTCCCGAATGCACCTCGAATGCACTTCGAATGCCGTCGGAATTATTAGATTGCCGCTCGAATGTGCAGGCTCGAATGCACTTCGAATGCCGTCGGAATCTTTAAATTGCCGCTCGTATGCGGCTCGAATGCAGTTGGAACGTCCCGACCAGAATGCAAGAACGTCCCGAATGCACCTCGAATGCACTTCGAATGCCGTCGGAATCATTAAATTGCCGCTTTAATGCGGCTCGAATGCGGCTCGAATGCAGTTGGAACGTCTCGACCAGAATGGCAAAAATGTCCGGATTCACCTCGAAGCACGTACTACGAATGCGTTCGGAATCATTAGATTGCCGCTCGAATGCATTTGGAACGTCCAGACAAGGATGCAAAAATTAATGCATCTCGAATGCCGCCGAAATCTTAAGATCGCCGCTCGAATGCGACTCGAATGCAGTTGGAACGTCCCGACCAAAATGGCAAAAATGTCCCGAATTCACCTCGAAGCACGTACTTCGAATGCCGTCGGAATCATTAGATTGCCGCTCGAATGTAGTTGGAACGTCCCGACAAGGATGCAAAAATTAATGCATCTCGAATGCCGCCGAAATCTTAAGATCGCCGCTCGAATGCGACTTGAATGCAGTTGGAACGTCCCGACCAGAATGCAAGAATGTTCCAAATGCACCTCGATTGCACTTCGAATGCGGTCGGAATCATTAGACTGCCGCTCGAATGCGGCTCGAATGCAGTTAGAACGTCCCGACCAGAATGCAAGCTTGTCCCGAATACACCTCGAATGCACTTCGAATGCCGTCGGAATCATTAGATTGCCGCTCGATTGCAGTTGGAACGTCCCGACTAGAATCCAAGAATATCCCGAATGCACCTCTAATGCTGTCGGAATCATTAGATTGCCGCTCGAATGCGGCTCTAATACAGTTGGAACGTCCCGACCCGAATGGCAAAAAATATCCCGAATGCACCTCGAATGCACTTCGAATGCGGTCGGAGTCATTAGATTGCCGCTCGAATGCGGCTCGAATGCAGTAAGAACGTCCCGACCAGAATTCAAGAATGTCCCAATTGCACCTCGAATGCACCTCGAATGCACTTCGAATGCCGTCGGAATCATTAGATTGCCGCTCGAATGCGGTCGAAGGCAGTTGGAACGTCCCGACTAGAATGCAAGAATATCCCGAATGCACCTCGAATGCACTTCGAATGCCGTCGGAATCATTAGATTGCCACTCGAATGCTTCTTGAATGCTTCTTGAATGCAGTTGGAACGTCCCGACCAGAATGCAAGAATGTCCCGAATGCACTTCGAATGCCGTCAGAATCTTTAGATTGCCTCTCAAATGCGGCTCTAATACAGTTGGAACGTCCCGACCCGAATGCAAGAATGTCCCGAATGCACCTCGAACGCACTTCGAATGCCGTCAGAATCTTTAGATTGCCTCTCAAATGCGGCTCGAATGCAGTTGGAACGTCCAGACCAGAATGCAAGAATGTCCCGAATGCACCTCGAATGCATTTCGAATGCCGTCGGAATCGTTAGATTGCCTCTGAAATGCGGCTCGAATGCATCTCGATTGCCGCCGGAATCTATTTCGATATTTTTGATACTTAAAGATTCCAACTTGAATGCACTTCGAATGCCGTCGGAATCTTAAGATTGCCGCTTGACTTTGAATACAATTTTAGTGACTTTATTGAGAAAATGTGCATTTTTTAGGTACAATATCATGTTTCATTCCAAAACGAGCTAAATCCAAGAAAATAAAAAATCTGAAAATCATAAAAAATTGTAGATTTTTCTTTTTCATATATTATTGGTCCAGGGTGACACCTTCAACATATATAACAACATGAATGTACAGGGAAAGTGAAGAAATAATTAAAAAAAGGCGATTTACTCAGAAGTACCCAAAGTGGATTTAGCTCCTTTTGGAATGAAACTCTTCATAATGTATGTCAAGAAAGAAAAAAAGTAACGAAAATGTCTCATTTCCCCACCTTTCATCAGAATATGAAGTGCCTTACATATTTCCAGATAATTGTACAGTTTATTTGTTGTTGTTTTTTTATTTAAAAAAGGGGGTAATAGAGATAAACAGCTGCAGATTCATTGCCATCTACAAATAGCTCATACAGTCAAACCTGTCTATAAAGAACACTCAAGGAAAACAGAGAAAGGGCTACGCTAGAAGGTGGCCACTCTAGAAAGGTTCTACAATACACATTTCCTTCTCAAGGTAGACAAAAACATGGTCACTATAGACAGGTGACCTTTATAGAGAGGTGGCCACTAAGACAGGTTTGACTGTAGTATGGTGACCTTTTTGTTTAATATATTTGATATGAAGAAACCTTGGACAAGGTATGATGGTACCTCATATTTGTACAAGTTTCAAAGAAAATCAAGACAATCACGTATAAGTTATTCATAATTCTAAAGGGCATTTTATTGCTAGGAATAGCTCCAGGCGTGTGTATTACACTGCTGTCAAAACGAAGAATACTGAATTCTGGAGAAGTGATCCAACAACTCGATTTAGGTACTCAAATTCTATTAGTAATCGAGTGTTCCTATAATTTACATTACATTTGAATAACGTTTTTACATGGTGTCACTTTCCAACATGTTTGTTGCTGCAAATGTGTGCTCTTACACTTTGAGTGTAGTATTAGTACTTATTAAAGTTCCAGTTATTGCTAGAAAATATGCAGAATTGTTGTGTGTTTTTTATTTTGCCGCTGTTCATGTGAAGAGTCGTGATATTCGTACATACTCATTCTCCGGGAGGAAGCTTATGCAATTAATATGCATTTTCGTATGGTGAAAGCTATATTGTTCATATCCAGCAAATTACTTGTATCATTCTTAATCTTTTAGAGGTATTGAAGGATGATTTTACACACAAACGAACAAAAGCGAACCAAAAACAAATTGCTTTGTCAAAGATGTATGATTTGAATTATGTCTCATATTCATAATAACATAAATATATTCAGGAGAAGACTGGCATTCTACTCCTCAATCGCATATACCTGCATACATGTATCTATTCACCTATTATATAGACCCCCCCCCCCCAATATATACGTCTAAACAAATACAACACATAGGCATCTGTCTCCTTAAACGAAATAGCACCTCATTTACCATGGTAACACTGCCGAACCGACTCCAAATGTATGTAACTCTTGGCTCCTTTGCGGATTAAAAAAAAAGGAAAAATTCCTTTATTGTAATGCAGAGTTTTGTTTGGTCTCTCGTCGGTCCCATGTCGTTCTCGGTGTGACCGGGGTATAAGCACGTATGTTATCTCTATCTTGATCTTACGCACGCAAATAAATCATCACCATCATCATCATCATCATCATCATCCCATGAACATGGATAATGAATACATACTATCGTGGTATGACGTTAGATTCTGCACGACGAGAACGTGGACTACCCTTTTAAGGCAATGTGACGTCCTTTTAAGGCACTGGCAGTGACGTCACATTGCCTTAAAAGGGCAGTCCGCGTTCTCGTCGTGCAGAATCTAAAAATCCCTATTACTAGACGATCATAAATCTGAACCTATCGCGGCAAGGTGATAGAGAAGGTGCTACGCAAGGAGATGTGAGTTATAAGGGAGTCTCCTGTAGTCTGCTGTCGACTCATCCATCATTCGAAATCATCTTCAAACACGCGATGGGTGTCATAATTATTAAAAGTTTAAAAACTATTTTATTTTTAGCTGTACAAACTAAAAATTGCCCCTCTCGCCTTCGTAATGCTACGGTCACAAAGGTTCATACGAATCTCCCTGTTTTCTATTGTCTCCCCGAATTTCCATTGTCTGAAAATCGTTCGTACGGCGTTCGTAGCAGTTCGTAATGGCATTTGTGACCGAGGCTTTAGTAAACTCTGATTTGAAATGCGAGTGTGTTTGTGTGTCATTTTCTTTTTCTTCACCATGTGGGGAGATGAGGAGGGGGCTCATATATCCATTATAACTATGAAAGATATATTAATTAAGGACTGAATTAAGACATGAGGTCATATATACATGATTGTATATATATATTCATATACATATAATTATATTGTATAATGGCGGGGGGTGTGCCCCATTCTAACTGGTTCGCCACTTAATGCACTTCTTTGACTGCACCCCTTAACTCCTCTAATTTCTTTTTAGGTATATGATTTGTTCAGACTTTATGTCTTGTTCGATAGATAAGATGTCGTGACACTGTTTGGCTATTGGGCCTGTAATTTGGAGAAATGTCATAATCATGTTTAAATAAAACATACCAACAAATCATAGAATGGAAGTGAAACGAATTAGCGGATATGGCAAGGGTGATTACATTCAGTGTGTTTCAAATTGCGCACATAGATAAAGCAGCCTGACAATGACAACTTCCCATTCTTCTGATTTGAATTATTTTAGTTCGTGACCATACCAGGCATCTTCATGACAGAGCTTATTGTGTTGCCATGGTAACGTATAAACAGCAGACGGAGACAACTTCCCGTTGGTCCAAGCGCACCGCGTGAAGTTGATATAGTTTTGAACTCGAAGCAATTATGTGACTGGACACACAATGAAAAGAGACAACATTATCCCCGAACATCTTTCTGAGTTTCCATATCAAAAAATGAAAGTGCATATTTGGTTACGAGGCTCTTAAAGGTCCATTTTCAAACTTGTATAGAAACGTTATAAATCAAATTGTGTCTAAACTGTTGTTGGGACTTCTTTACCACGTCCGAAATCATTTTTGTTACCCTAATTTAGTCTCTGCTAAGAGGGAATGTTAGAGAGGGGGAAGGAGAGATACTTGGGGCAAAAGGAGAGAGAGAGAGAGGGGGGGTTGTAGAGAGAGAGAGAGAGAGAGATAGAGAGCAGAGAGAGAGAGAGAGCGTGGAGGTAGAGACAATTGCAAGAGAAAAACGGGACTGGAGGGATGGGGGCATACTGAAGAGATACAAATGGATATAAATTAATGAACTGAAATAAGCAAACCAATAATAAAGAGAAGAATGAATGACAGGATTAAAGAATCAGGAACTCTGAGAAGGAGAAGTAGTGAGGTGAGTTATTGCGAGATGGTATCGCGTGCGAGATAAGTGGTTTTATGACCAAACGTCCCCGCCTTGCACTTGACACTCAATAGTCTGATCTGGGTTAGGTTTCATCTCCTACTGAGATGCGCTCCAGGTGAGACAGATCTGAGATCTAGATAGTAACCCCCCCCCCCCCCCAATCTTCTCTCTCTCTCTCTCTCTCTCACACACACACACACCTTTTCTCTTCTCTTCTCTTCTCTTCTATTTCTCTCTTCTTTTTACTCTCTCTTTCTCTCTCTTTTTCTATCTATCTCTCCACCTCTCCCCTCTCTATCCCCTTTTTGTCATTTTGATTTAGAATGGTATATTTATTGCAAATTTAAGTATATACTTATTGAAAAATTCGATTCCTTTTGCTATCCTCCCTTCGCCTCCTTTTTATCTTCCCAGTTCTTTTCTGTTTTCCTTTTCCTCTCAATCCATTCCCTGTATCTATACCTCTCCCTATCTCTCACCATTTCTCTAACTGTTTCTGTATCTCTCCTACTCTCTCCCTGTATGAAAAGATCTGTTTTTGATAAAAACAAATGAAAAAATAATTAATTTTACTTAATCGGAATGTAATGATAATCATGATTCCTTCTAGTCACCAATATTCGATTAATGTTGTGATGCACTCTTTTCTAAGTAATTATAAAACAGCTGTCATTTCCAGAAATTTGTAAAAAGATAATTCTGTGGTATACCTGTTGATAGATTCGATGTTAATAACCGTCACGGCCTTTATTGCTTCAACAATGAATTTCTCCACCTGACAGACTTTGAATCCTGACGGTTACCTCTCATGGGTATAGAGAGGCAATTCAGGCAAAGGTAAATTGGTACAGCGATTGGTAATTGGGACATTTAAAAGTTTTTTTTATAAAATTGTTTTTATTTTTATATGGGACAGAGAGGAGGGCAGGGGACAGGGGGTGTGAATGAGAGATTGACGTTGGACCTGAAAATGATGAGAAGCAGGCGATGATGACCGATACCACCTTGGGGACGTCGAGTTTCGACACGCGGAATTTATCTTGCGGTTGACCACGACGTTGATTGACAGGTCAACGGCTCTAGAGTGATGTCCAGATCAAGATATCTAACTGAAATCAGTCAATTTGATAGCTCTCGGAGGAACCTTTGCGAGGGTTCAGTGCAGAGTTTTTGGTACATGACGACCCTTGTTTAGATTAATGTTTTGATGTTTGTCAAACTGTTGCATAATTGGGCACGACAGGCGAACAATGCTCCTTCTATTGGTCTTTCCAAATCGTCTGACCTCGGACTCGCGACTTGTTTTTCATCGAAACTTTTAAAGTGAAGGGTTTCAGAACCTCTCAAGAATGTGATGATTCCCCCTGATCCTAGATCTGACAAATCGACAAATGGCATCATTATGATTTTCTCGGTAAAGAATGAAAAACCTGTCCAGTTTTTCTAAAAAGCGAGAGTCTATTCTGACAAGGATGAATAAAACAAGACATCGCCTGTGCGCTGTTTATTTCGCTGCGACCTGGCGATTTATTAAAAGCGTGCGAGATGACAATGGGGTGGTTATTTTTAGCATTGTGCAGCAGCGAGTTTGAGGAATGTAAGGTATGTGGATTCTTTACCGGTGTTTTTGCTCTACTCTGAGCCAATCAGAGAACGAGACTGACCTCGGCGGACGGAGATGAAATCACACCACCAACTCCACTCTTTTCAAGTCATTCACTGATGTTTGTCGCTCAGCTGGTCCGATACCAGTCGTGGAATCATCTTCGGTAGCAAGTGCACGTGGGTGATGGAGTCGAGAAAAGAAGAGGATAATCTATATTTGTCTCGTGGATCTTTATAACTGGAATACTTACATAATTGAAATTACGGGAAAAATTGTTTTCCATGGACAGTGAACTTCATCAACAAGTTTATCATTTCCACATGAAAGTCACCAATTGGATTACTTCATCTGCTGTGGCTTGTTCGTTCACTTTTAGTCGTCGTTATAATTTGAATGAATCTGAAATATAAGAATGAAAAAGATTGATTTGATTTGATTAGTTAAATATTATTGTTGAGAGTGGCATCATTAGCCTTGCTCCTACCGACCCGCATCCTCTTCCACCATCAGGGATACCAGCATCATCATCACGATGCTATGGCAACAGGTGGGATCGGTTATGCCTCTCTTCGTTTCGAGAGAGGCTCGAATCCTCGTCCTCGCGTTCAAGTGATGCATTTCATGATTCAGGATTTCATCATTCTACAGGTTATGCTTTGAGACCAAAGATGTTTGTGATACTTAGCTTGTCCAGATACAAAAGGAGAAGATTCATTCGGTAATCAGTAGGTATCCTCCAAAAATGTGTAGGTGTGAGGAAATGCATCAGTTTCTGGAAACAACCTACTGGAGGCATTATATTTGATACTGGATAAGCTATCATAATACCGGGAAGTGATTAATTCTTATTTACACATTATTGAATATAATGATGAAGAACGTTGTTGATAAATTTTGCTCCAAGGACGGCAGGTGATGCGTGTTTCTATGGCAACGCAGTTTCGCCATTCTCACTCTCGATTCGGGCCTCGGCAGTCCCCTCATCGTGGAGTCTTATGGGATTTACAAGTGGATTTATGAACGTTGTGCCAGATGGTCCTAACTTCATCTACCTCGATGGTAAGTTTTGAAGAAAAAAAAAAGAAGTATTGTTAACACGTGCCATGTATACACATGTAACGCCATATTCTGTAAACTTGTTATATTCATGTCATATTTGTAAAGTGTGTTATGAAAGAAAGATAAATAAAACTTGAAACTTGAAACTTGAAACATCTTATATTTATGTTCTTCAGGTCAAAATAATGTAAACGAGTCAAAATCTATTTCTCACGCTTTGATTTTTTTTTTTTATATAATGCCTCTTATCATCTCATGCCTGATGCTTGTATCGTAATTTGTATATTTCCGCTCGCTTGTCCTTTGCGTTGTATAAATTTGAAGAAAGTTATCTGTTAGGAATGACTGAATGGATGGATAGATGAATGAATCAATTGATCAACTTAATTGACTGTTATATCATTTGGTAGTCACTAGTGTCGTTATTATTTTATTTGAAAGGCAGTGAGAGGAGATTGTGAATGTTATATGGAAAATTACATTTGTGACGCAATATCATACAACTTTATAATTATGTTAACTGATCAAATGACATCTATTTGGCATTTGAAATAAAGGCCTCGCTCTGATATTTGGACACTATACCACTGTAAGCGCCACGGTCTCGGGCCAGCCCGAGAAATGTGAAAATAGGTATTTATTTGCCAAGTTTCTACCAACGTATTAAATAAAACAATTAATATTAACAAAGAAAAATTGGGAAAATAGGAATTAACGATTAAGTGTCATATTCACTTTGTTAAAACTCGATAATACAACGTTTTGTGCCTGCATGAGTCATTTATGGATAGAATGGGGTCGGTGTGAAGCATGATGATGATGGTGGTATACTGGTACCACTCGGCTCACTGGTCTATTTCCAGGAGATCGCTCTCCCAGGGAGTTTGTACGTGCTATTCTTGTGGTTGATGTTGACAAACTATCTTCTCGAATGATAGCATCTCCCTTTTTTCTCTTTACACGCGAGCACTTTCGGAGTTCTGTTCTGAAATATTGCTATGCGTATGAGTCATTTCTTTCTAATGGTTGTATTACACAGAATCCATTTGTTGTGAGTAAGTGCATTATGAACGTATACAGCCATTGTAATGATTGCTTGTGTAAAAGTTCGTCTGTGATGATGTTTATGAATATAGATAACCGCGTTATGAGACCAGAAAGTGCTTTTTAAGCATCTTTGTCCAATATATAATCCCCATAGTTATCGTTTTTGTATATGCCTACTGGTTATCTATTCGATTAAACATTTAATTTAAATGTATGTCATTTTGATTGTTCTCGTCCTTCAAAATATTGGAAGGGTTCCTCAGCTCCGTTCGCTCTTAACAAACCTTTTTCGTTTCCAAAAAGATATACAAATAATATAATTTTGAAAAAGAACATCTTTTTCTTTTCAATCGCTACGATACCTTATTTCAACAACAAAAAATATAAAAATCGGATAAAAGATCTGTCAATTGTTGTATGTGTACCTGAAAACATCTCTCTCTCTCTCTCTCTCTCTCTCTCTCTCTCTCTTTCTCTCCTTTACATTGTTGTCCTTTTGCATACAATATTGTCATCCCTTGTCATCTCTATAAATGTGTGGTATGTCTATATTTAGAACAAAAATAATAATCCATGATTTTACAACCTTGGTCTTTGTTGCATACATTCATCCCCTTGCGATGGCCTGTGCTTATTGCACGTATACAGATTCGATTTTACATGGTAGCGGTCTTTAGGGTCATTAACCTTCCTTTTCTTTACCTGGATCCAAACCGACTATTCTTGTGGTCGTGTAATCCTGCTGATAAATGACTCTAAACTACAGTAGCTTCTTGTTTATAGTTGAAATCCGCAACATTGTGTTTATCCTTGAGAGGTTTCAAGCAATTCAAAACATATTTTTTCTTCTGACATAATCATACCCCTAAAAAAAAAATTAAAAAAAAAAATTATCTTTAATATTTATTTTTTAAGAGGACCATTATCATAAATTGGATTTGTGACTTTCGTGACTAGGCATTATATGATTCGTTTCAATGTGGGTGCATCCAATATTGCGTGAAGATTATAATTGGCGCTTTGATTGTATTTTTTTCTAACAACTCTTTCAAAAATAATTGTGTTATACACCTTTTTATGATCTATTAGTATATAATTATTTACATGTATATAGGAAAGATCATGCTTTAACATAATTAATTGGATTTGATTATCCTAATTGAAAGCTCTTAAACGCAATTTACTTTTGGAAAGCATAAAATGTATAAGTATAAATTTAAAGGAATTCTATTGCCTTGCGCAGTTCTGATTTCTGAATACTGTAAAAAAAAATCTTGATCAATGCTACTGACGTACGAGCTTATATTGTTAAAACACCTCAAATGTATAACTCAATTTGGAAAAAAGAAAACAATTGAAATTTCGAGGAATTACTCTATTATCGAAGAAGTTACCTGTTCATTTTATCTTTAGGGTAAACAAAGGTATTATGACGTCTCGACTGCAATTTTATTGTGAATTTAAGAATTACTGAATGGCTACTGGTACTGAAATCTGACTTTCGCAAGAAACCATTTGTGAACTGATCATGCGATTCTCTCTTGTGACATAATGTTAACATTATCTTTCTCCAAAGGTATGCCCTTCCGTGAGATATCTAACGCCACCCCTTTCTAAAGGCACTTCCATATGAGATATGTGAACGTCACCCCTCTCTAAAGGCACTTCCATGAGATATTTGAACGTCATCTCTCTCTCTCGAGGCTTTTTCATGAGACATGTAAACGTCATCTCTCTCCAGAGTCACTTCCATGAGATATGTGAACGTCCCCTCTCTCTAAAGGCTTTTTCATGAGACTTGTAAACGTTATCTCTCTCCAGAGGCACTTCCATGAGATATGTGAACGCCACCTTGTAGTGACAGAAGATGAACTTTAGATGTCACAGGGGTCCGGATCACACGAAGTCTCTCTTTACGCCTCCCCCATTCTTCTTCTCAATACGTCTTTGGTCCCGCGGTCGACTGGGGTTACACAGCGAGAATAGCACAGTTTACCCCCTCAGAGAATAATACTGTCCTTTCATCAGGGGGTTCGTTTCCACTATCGCCTTCCTCGCCTCTCCTCGGACAAGTGTAGTCCTTATTTTACGTATCCAAGTATGTTGTGAATCTTATAGTGAACAGTGTGAAGCGGGTGTTACCATAGCAAGAGCACGAAGAACGAATTTAAAAAAAAGATGCGCTCTCCGATTTAAGATGTATTACATAGAAATGAAACTTAATGATTTTGGAACAGATGTTCAAAAATCCATAACCATCCGGTTCAGTTAAGAATCATATTTAATTATCCTAAATAAAACTCAGAATTCATTTCTGGAAAGACATAGGCCTTGTACCCAAATTATGGAAACATATTTTTATTTTTTTTAACAAACTTCAACATAACAAATTATGGGTTGGGCGTTATTTTCTGTTTTTATGTTATCAAATAAGAAAAATAAGAAATGTATATTAAATTCATTGATATTTCTTCAGAGATCCCATTGTGTAAACAACCAACTCTTCACACCCATTCTATGATAGTTATTTTGTCTAAAGTGGTTATAACCCATCTATATCACGCATATAGTTGTTGGAATATTGAGCAATCCTCAGACAAACTTTACCCTGTCAAGTGTATAACAGTATGCCATTCATTGTCGCTATGCCTGGTAATCCTCTGACAAACTTTGAAGTCGTTACGTGCAACTCTTATTTCAGAAATGTTCATAGTTTGATTCCACTTAATAAAAAGTGGTTTGTTCGCACAACGCATGTCCTCGGTGACCTTTATGCCAAAAGGTTGCGATCACACCCCCGTCACACCCTCGCGGTTCACATTTAAAGACGATCCTGGGGTTCGGCACGATTGTCATTCTTAAATCATTCTTTTTCTCTCTCAGCTAAACAATTGAAGTGTGGAATTGCGATGACAGTAAACATTGACAATCTTGGCACTACAGAACTCGTCCTTTTCATGGATGATGACAATTTCACAGATTGTATGAAAAGAAAAAAGAATCATAACAAATTCTTTAAGGATTCGAACCAAATTGATAAGGATTAATCCTACGGTTGTTTTTAATAGATTGATAGGTTTATGTAAACACATCAATTTAAAAATAACGCCATCTATAATAATATAATATTTCAATAGTTGAAATAAAAAGACATAAAAACAATCAATCATAAATAAGATTGAAATATGATCAAATCCACGGCCCTTAACATCTTTTGGTGAAAAAAGTAAGGCAATAACTGAAATTTAAAAGTTGTTCATAATATTATTTTGCCATCGTTTTATGATTGCGAACGAAGATCACTTTTAAACGGGTCTATTATTTAGCAAGGGATACAACTCTCCTATGTTACATGTACATGGCTTTATAGATCCTCCCAAAAGTACATGAGAGGTTAATGTTTGGGATTATCCTCCACACCTACACAAGCCCCCCTCTGTGTCTTGTAAGCTCCGGGAGGTAGGCTCCATAATACGTACATCGCAATGTGATACCACGCCATTACGAAAATAAGAACTATTCCTTGTTCTGCCCGACTATTTTGACTTCGGAGACGTATTTTCCGCGAGGTTATTGTCCTTAGAAGTAACTATTCTTAGATCGCCGATGGGGTATATTCTATTCTCCATTCCTGAAACAAATAAGTTTACTCTTTACGTTCTGAATATCGGATTCATCTATAATTAAGTCCTTTACAGGCACTGGTAATGTTGTTTTTTTCACGGATAATTATGATCATTCGTTTTAGCCTTACCTATTTTGTTTGGTAGCGCTTTCCCCCCTTCGAATTAGTTATCGTAACATTATTTTGGAAAAACATTTATTTCATTAATCACGTTAATTGTGGATATAATGATAATAATTATGATATAATCACAAGAAATGATGGCGTATTCAAGGGTTATTCATGGGGATCACTATTCACTGAGACTAAGAGGGGGATGCCATCATCTCCCCCTCCCCACTATCCATTTCCTCTGTAAGGTAAAAAACATTAAGATAATACACACCTCCCCCCCCCCCCCCCCCCATTTTCTGTCGCAATCTTATATTTCGATTGTTTATCTTCAGATGTAAAGTTGATGTATTTATAATCACGGAGAAAGTTTTTTTTCTTTATTTCTCATGACTCGTAGAAATGAATGATCAGGCGTATGCCTCCATTCATACCGTAGATGGCAGTAATCCATTATAGTAAGTAGTGACATTGGGGTAGTGCATTGTTACCCTGATTCCACACGATTTTTACCGTTGATGATAATATGCCATCACCAGCCAATAACACATCCCCAATCATGATCACCATGGACATGTTTGACATTATCATTACCATCTCAATCATCATCGCCATCGTCACCGTCATAATCATCGTTATCATCGACGCCGTCATCATCACCATCACAGTGTTACGTCGCTCAAAGAATCCCTTGGATGGCTGCCGCTGCAAGAAAGACGACGAGCAAACAAATTAACCTGCCTCTACAAAACACTAAATGGGACTATGGATATCGACCATCGGAAATACATCACCCCCAAAGACCCACGACAGAACACGGGGGCATGACCACCAATTCCAGCTTTATCACACGAGAACTGATGTCCATGCAAACTCGTTCTTCCCTAAAACCACAATGGAACGACCTACCTTCTTCAGTAATTTCTGCCAAAACTACCTCTGCATTCAAAGCAGAGCTGTTCACCTTTTAAAAACCCACAAGCCAAAAGTAACTGGCCACTCAAAGCCACACCTCCAGTTAAAATTCCATAGTGGAATGTTCCGTAGGAATCCAATCCAAGATCCAAGATCACAATAATCATCAGCATCATCATCGTCATTATCATTATCATCATCATACATTTATTTGTGTTTTCACCAAAAGAAACTTATTGCATTTTTTGAAGAAAGTACGATTTTTAAACAGTTTGTCAAATAGACAGCCCTGATGTAATTGATTGATATCTGATCACATCCTTGACAAGACGCTCTGCGTCTTCATCCGCCGACTAGTGTGGCGGATCCACGAGAAGTCATTGCGTAAAGTTATAGGTATCGGTATCGGTTGACGAGGTCTAGCGCCACTTACGATACTCATTTCATTTTCACCTGTCGTCTGCATTATATTTGATTTTTGTTGAGTCCAAACAAAATTATTATCGTCCTTGACTAATCTTTTCTCCGAGCAGAATGTGAACCCACTGAATACCAGATGTTGAAAGGGAGAAAGTTAAAGAATTGTAAGTAAGCAATTTTGCAAAGATTTTAATCCAGGGAGAGAGAGATTTTCAAACATTCAATGAAAGTTCATCAGGGTATCGGTGATTGGCTGCAGTGCGGTGTGTGTTGCGTGGAAGCGATACGGGAAGTTCATCGGAACAGGTGTATGGCTGGTGACCGGGTTGGCAGGTGACCGGGTTGGCAGGCGTTGCCGGTAATTGCCGTCATGTTGTAATTCTACAAATCATGCTATAACTCAGATCTAGGTCTTACAGTTCGCTGTATCAGTTGATTTTTTTTAAATCTATTGAATACCTATAACTCAAGTTCCCTTTCTCTTTCACTCTCTTTGTATTCCATTGATATTCTCTAGACTAAAAATCTTTGTTTTCAAAACTTTTCCCCCGATTTTTTTTTTGTTTTACTTTTGCCTGTACTGTAGGCCCAGGGCCAGGGAGTCAGGGACTACATAAAAACCTTCTATCAGGTTATTTCTTTCAGCCAGGCATAGGCTCTAGCTAAACTGCAAAAGCTTAATGTAATACAAGAGTAACCAGTCTATCTTATAAAAGAATAAATGATGGAAAGGTCTTGAATAGGATAGATGTACATGGGGCATATTCTTTTGGCTTCATGCAGGCTAATGCATTTGCCATTTAAAAGCAGGACTCCACAATATTTATAATGTAGGAAATTGTTAGAAACAAGAAAAGTAAGGGGAATTAGGTATTTCACTCTATTTTGGAGTAGTTGATGAAAGATGGGGGATCACTGATTAAAACAAAAACTAGGGTCATTAATAGCCTAATTTGGACCTCTGGGCAGGTTTGGCCTAATCTTGTGATGAGGCATTGTATCTCATTGTCTAGCAAGAAAGGGCTAGCTTGAGATATGTAGTCATTTGCTGATGCTACTTAATTTCTTAAATGTGTGGCTTGCAGGCTTTTTTTCAATAATTGAATCCTGTTAA
Source organism: Strongylocentrotus droebachiensis (assembly GCA_035222895.1). Classification (NCBI taxonomy): domain Eukaryota; kingdom Metazoa; phylum Echinodermata; class Echinoidea; order Camarodonta; family Strongylocentrotidae; genus Strongylocentrotus; species Strongylocentrotus droebachiensis. The sequence continues at coordinate 17,931 of JAVYIG010014742.1, read as the reverse complement.
ATCTAAACATTCAAAGGTGCAACAAATTTGATACCAAAAGCTTCCTCCTATCAAACCTGAATCCACACTATAATGTGAGAACTGAAATAAGTTTTCTTATCATTTCAGATATATTCAATCATAAAGAAGATTCTCAGTTGTTTTTGTTCAAACCTTTCATTGCATTGGATATGTAACTCTGGCTGGTCCTCAGGAACACAAGAAAAGTTTTACATTGGTTGATGGCTCAACACCTATTTAGTAGCAATACCCCCTCTTGTGTTCAGAGCCTTGCGTTTTGATCAAAGACGTTGTTTCTCTTCGACTTTCCATGCCTACCACAGAAAACAACTAAGATACTCAAGTACTGGTGGTATTGTAATAGTTATGCTGCCCTCTATTGATATTGTCAATGATTCGTTTCTCTCATAATATAAGACCTCCTACGTTATGATAGCTTGAATGAAAAACTTTATTGGATTTATCAGTAATGTTGGTTTACTTTGTATGTCTACCTTTACAACTATCTTCATTTTTTAGCAGTATCACTTTGTCAAACCACATGTGTTTTAAAGGCCTACTTGATTGATTATCAGGAGGTCAAATCTCTGATATATACTCCTGTCCTACTTTCTTCCCCATTATCCTCCTTTACCATCCTTTCCTTCCACCCTTCCTCTTCTCTCCCCTCTTTGATATATATCTTCCTGTCCCCCTTTTCCCTGCCCATTCAATCTCCATAATGATGCTAACCTTCTGGGTCCTCCTCTTCTTTGTATCCTTTCACAATCGATGCCAGAGCTATTGTCGCGGACACCGAATCACACAAACTGAGTGATGCTTGGCAGTAATTATGATTCATCAATCACATCAAATCCTTAGATCTTGGCTTATTTCAATGCTATGACCCTGATTCTCTCAAAGTGGTGAAGAAGTGAACAAATGAAGCTGTACAACGCTTGGATGCAGGCTGATATTATCCTTTTGATCGCTATGATCTGGTAATCAAAGGATCCGACCCTTTGAGTTACTTCCCTTTTCTTTAAAACTAGTTTTCTAGTTGTCATCTTAATCCCCTCAAACCACTGTCTACCTTTAGGGTAAGATCAAGAGTCTGAGTTTTAGTAAAAAATGAAATGACCAAGGTTTAAAGAAACCAATCAGACATTGGTCTTCGCTTCGATCTTTATGTATATTTATTATTTTCTAAGTTATTATTTTGCTCATGTCTGTGGTTGCCCTAAATTTTAAACAATTTTTTCTTATTCATATTTTAAAAAAATGAATCTGAATCTTTAAAACGAAATTAATATTCTAGGATCGGCCGTTAATTACTTTCATATAATAAAAATTTAAAAAAACAGAAGAACATATTTGTCTTTGATATAATTTGCCTTTTTACTCTTAGCATAGTTCCTATAGTTTTGGCCTAAGCTAATATTTTTATTCACTCAAGAACTAAGAATATTATTATTTGTGTGCATTCCCTCTAAGCCTTCTTAAACACCTTCCGGTTCAAGCATAGTGTATAGGTATTGAATGACGATTTTTAGTTGTGATGAGTGATATGACTTTGATATCTTTCCCCTTTGATATTCTACTATTGAATTAGTTCATTTAATCAATGTGTCACAGTCCAAAGCTTTTTAGTAAATCAGAAACATTGGGTGACTCATGTGCTTACTCACCTGTATAGCTGACATGTTCTAACCCTGGTACCGTCAATTTGTTCCCTTTCTATAATCAGTTGTTTCTTTTTGCTCAAATTCAATGTGATTTTGTCCTCATACTCCATGAGGGATCAGCAAATCTGCACGTCGACTCCCATGTTAATAATTGTTCCATGAATGATCATTTATCACTGTAAACCCATAGCCGATCAATACATTTCATCTTGAATAGATAGGTTTTATGTCTCTTCCAGTTTCATGGCCAAAACCACATAGGGTAGCACTCTGTAGCCTACAGAGCTTATCTAGGTTAGGGTACTTGGTAAGGACTTTGAAAGACTGTACTATCTCTTTCTTTTCCTTCCTTCATCTTCCCTAAATCATTTCGTCCTCTTTAATATATTTGTGTTATAATTATATGCTTTTCCCCTTTTTTCAATCTTTCTTTTCCCCTTTTTTCAATCTTTCTTTTCCCATCTGTCTCTCTCTCTCTCTCTCTCTCTCTCTCTCTCTCTCTCTCTCTCCCCCCTCTCTCTCTCTCTCTTTCTCACTCACTCTCTCTATCTTTCTCACTCTCTCTCTTTCTCCCTCTCTCTATCTTTCTCCTTCTCTCTCTCTCTCTCTCTCTCTCTCTCTCTCTCTTTTATATTGTGTAATAGATCATTACAGTATTCCTCCAAAGTGTACTTTACCATTTTTTTTACCTCAAACATTTTACCCTACATTTAGAAATTACCATCTGTTATATCCTGTGTGTATCTCCCTTGTGTCCATGGCTTGGTATAAACATGGACTTACTAGACATCAAGTATGATTTTCGATCATTTTTGTTTTGTTTTGTTTTATTCTTGTCAGAAAGAAGAGATGCATGTGGTCTGAAACTGTTATGAAGTAAGGTTGTTATAATTAGATTTTAATTGAGGCGGGAGGGATATGCATAAAGACCGAAAATGAGCCCTCAAAATTAATGTTCTTCTGATAATAACTTTATCTATCTATTATTGTATTATCTATGTACCGGTAGGCTTGATTTATTCGACAAACGCTCAATTGTAAAGTACTGCTAGTACTGTATTTTGAAAGGGAAATTTAGGAAACTGCAATAGTGGAGTTTTTGTTATTGCATTATATGCAGTTATTATACATGCAATAATACTTCAAAAGGACATGGGATTTATATATTTTGAGAATTGATTTCTTTTTCTTCCTTCTTATAATTAATAAGCAAAAATGATGGATAATCTCTATTCACTGTGGGATCTTCCAGCTAGTTGTGAAGAGGGAAGCTGGTGATAAAACTCCTTTGAAGAAACCAACTTGTAAGGCCCCCCTCAAGACCTATTTCCCACTTTACTCCCAACAAACAAAAGCCCTCACAAAGGGATGTTTAACTGATGATACTTCTCCATTGTACAGCCTTGCAGTTAGAGGGATTTCCAAGGTACCCCCTCTATTGTCCATCTATTGTCATGTGAGTTCCTTACAACTAGCATCCAAGCACTTTTTGTTTGAGATGTTTTGTCTCCTGGTCTATTGATGTTCCTCTTTTTGTCTCTTTCTTCACTACTCCCTTTATGTGTCCTGTCATGATTTTCTTGAATGATAATCCTTTATTGAATCAAAACTAGAGGTAATGATAGTCTATATTTCAGCCATAAGAATACTTCCCTGCAATAGTGTCTCCTATCTCTCTCAGTCATGAAGTTACATATTTCATTTGTTGATATATCATTTTCCAAAAGAAAGACTACCGTATTTGAAATCAACATATAGATAATATCAAGAGATTAAAGCCGAAAGGGGACCCAAATAGTAAAAAATTAAATGTGTTCAATAACTTTGTCACTGTTGGCTGAACAATTTTAAGTACAAATTGTCTCTCCTAAAATCTGACCCGCTTGAGATACTTTATTATCAATTAATTTGAGTGCAATAGAACCACACAGAATTGCAATATATCAGCTAACGCTGATTCAAAATTTTTTCCTGCATCTTAGTACAAATGGTATAACAGTAATATAAATTAGAAATCTAGTTATGAAGACTCTCTCTTTATATTTTGTCTGCACAATTCACAGCCTTCATTCTAGACTACACTTGTTTAAATACACCTTGTGGCAAACCTGACCAATACAAAAGGTGCAAAAAAAGGAGGGAATAAATCAGCGCAAGATATAGATCTAGATCCTCCTTTTCATCTTGCCTTCCTGGCCTCCCATTATCAATCCTCTTCCCATCTTTTGTTCTGTGGAGAATATAACTTGCACAATTAGATAATAACTGTCCTTGATTAAAACCCACTTCTTTCACTGGCTGTCTGCCAAAATCTTCTGCAGGGTAGGATGTAATCCATCGTCCTCCTTCTCTCCACCCTGTTCAGATGAGCAACATTTATTGCATAGATTCAGATTCAGAATATATTTGGAAAACCATCGAATATAGCTTTACAATAACTCTTTATTTTGTATAGACTTGATGTAGTGTAACAAACCGTACTGCAGAAGGAAGGTTTTTTTGAGCAGCACTTCAAATGAAATTGATTTTTAACATTTATGGTGTCAACTAAATTGTTTGGAAGTAATTTATTTATGTGATGTTTCTTCATACCAAAGAGATATGTGATATCTCTTTGTTCATACAATTCTTTTTTCATGTTTCACTTTACTATATTTCTTTACTCAATGCCTTTTTACTCAAGTTTTGTTTTGTATAAAGAAATTTTGTCTAATGTGAACAGGCTACATTCTTTGATAAATTGTCTTCAAATTTTATGATAAATGTTTCTCAACCTTGAAGGAGCTAAAGGGGGAGTGGTTAGAGAGCATTATCCTGACAGGTAATTTAAACATTTTGCAGGCCCTGATAACTGACAGCCATGAAGGAAATTGTATTTTAAAATGTGATACAATAGGAAATTATATTGAATTTACGAAGTACTACAAAAAAGGAACTGCATTTACCCTCACCACAAGAAAAACTTTATCATTGATTATTGTAGTTGGAAAATGCATTTTTATGAATAAGAAATTGTTCCTCAGAGTTCAGTGAGCATGCATTTTATCAAAAACCTTTATAACTTATATTTGAATATGTTATAAAGTACTTTTAATAAAATCTGAATTACTGTTTAGGAGATAGGTCAACCATGATTATGACAGAAATGAAGGAAAGATATCAAAAATTACGTACTTTCTGCAGCAGTAAAGTGTAATGTTTTGCATACATACCGTACACAGGAATGGGATTTTGATAACATTTGTGTACTTTAAAATTACATCTTCTCTTTTGAAACTTCCTCACTCAAAGTTTTCTCCACACATAATGTTTTCAATGGTATAAGTTTGTCATTATTCTTATACTTATTCTAGCATGAAAATGCTTGATAATACAACCTGTAATCTTATAACTACCGCCATTTGACAAATGATAGGTAGCACGATTAGGAAGGAAAGTAATTATATGAGATTATCCCATCTGATTTGTTATGTCTTCAAGGCTCACAGCAATGGTATGCTACATGCGAAGAACTGAAAAAAAGATATATAGAGCAGCACATAGATTCAATTACAAATAGTCGGATACTATTTATTTTTCAGACTTTTGTTGGCATAGTTTTTCTTGATTTTCCCAAAGATTGCCATTTTGCCATTGCATGTTTTTCTATTGAGTACTTATAGGCTATATATCTCCTCTGAATTGTTTCTATAAGATTGTTGTTGTAGTCCACTCAACTTCTTCATCAATTATCTTCCCTCTGTCTCTTTTGGTCTACCTCAACTCTTTCTCCATTTTTCTCTATTTTTATTTCTCCCTTTTTTCACTTCTTTTTAATCAATGTTATCATGATCTTTTCTTAAAACTTTTACTGTTTCACTCTCTGTCTATCTGCACCATCTCTGCATGTTTTTACTTTTGCTTCAGACATTTCATATCCAACTTTTTTCATATCCAGTAGCAGTAGTAATAATAAAATAGTGGAATAAGCCATATTATGACTCCATGGTCGACCAAAACTTGTTGCTTTATTACTCATCTTCACAAGTATCTTGCCAATAAATCTTCCATGTTGTGATATTTCCTACCAATATTATTCCAGACCTACCCACCAGCCTCCACCACTCCCAAAGTCAAACCAAATGGAAGGGGTGAGTCATTGTACCCCACTGGTCTCCATTGGTTCCCACTCAGTGAGAAAGTGCACCCCTACAAATCTCCTCTTCATCTCACCTCCCACTTGAACCAGGTCACAAGTTCAACGGTCCAGGAAAAAAGGAAGATAATTTTACTTTCAAACATCTGTACTCTTTCAAATAACATCTATAAAAGATAAACATTCAAAGTTTCAAGAATGAAGACAGATAAACAGTGCCAACAGAAGCAAAAAGAAATTGAACTTTTTGAAGGATTTTCTTGTAAAATAATATTTTTAAGTACACATTGCCATCAAATCATAAGTTGTATCTTTCTTCTTTCTAAAGCTCTGAAAGTTTATGCTAAATAAGTGAAGTATTATACCAGAGGATAATCCATTATTTTATCGCTAGGGCGTCAAAACGTATCAAAAGTTAGTCTTCATCATTTATTGAATTCAGATTTTGTTATATAGAGTTATACCATTACAGTCTCTGGTCTCTTTAAATGCAAACCACAAAGTGAAACTATTTAGTGAAAGTGGTGTGATTTTGAACCACATAATTAAAATGGTACCCTTGAATAATGGTAATGGAATTCAAGACCTCACCAGATACCGGTTATGCCATTGGTATCCAATATGATCAATATTCAATATCCTTTAAGCTGTGATTGGATTGGAGTGAAAGGGGAGCTCGATGATTTGGGATAATTTACTGTGGTTTTCTGTTGGAGATAAACTGGAGGCAGACAGAGAGACTCCAGATTGTCATACAAGACAAGTCAGTGAGGCCCAGACTCGATCAATCGACCCTGTGTAGGGGTGCTCTAATTACTTCGCCCAAAGTTTGAAAGTTCATTTTGGGGGAGAAAACCTGTCACCTGCAAATGCTAAAGTTTGTTGAAAAGTGTAAATATTAGGCGCTTGAAGTTAAGTGGCCACCTCCTTATCAACCTGTTTGTTGTTATCTTCTTACAGCGACCGAACAAAGAGACAAAAAGTGTGGATTAAAGACAAGCGAATCATACACACACTTCAGCAAATGGTTGGAAATGTGTTGTAACCAATGTACATTTTAATATATTTTCCTGTAATTACTATGATTTAGGTTTAAATATTTGTAGATTTCATGTACCTTGCAACATCAGGCATACATGTAGGCCTATGTTATTAAGAGCATAAGTGATCAAGTATTCATCTTCCATCGATTGATAGGCATAATAAGCAGAAAATAGTCAAAAATAACTTGATAATGATTTAAATATATGTAATATGCAGGTTCTACATGCAAGAAAGGAAAGTAATGTGCCTTTATCTTGAATATATTACATTCTATGACTTTCATCATGAAGATGATGTGTACTTTGGTATCTAATCTTTTATTGGGCCTGACCACTTCTCTTTTGAAGTGATCCAACCCGATAACAAAATCTTGGCAAAGAATCAACTTTACTCAAGTCATATCCCTTTACCCTCTTGGCTTGTACCAAATAACTTCTGGCTTCAGTCCTGGAGACTCCTGATGCAGGTAACCCAACACTGGGCTTGAGGTTGCCAAACGACCTGGTCACCAGACATGCTCTATTGATTGCTACATAAACATGGAAAGATAGGATGAAAGTGAGATGGAGATTGAGGAAGAGGTAAAGAGAAGAATGAGAGAGAGAGAGAGAGAGGGAAAGAGAGAGAAAGAGAGAGAGGAAGAGAGAGAGAGAGAGAGAGAGAGAGAGAAAGAGAGAGAAATAGAGAGACAGAGAGAGAGAGAGAAACAGAGAGAGAGAGAGAGAGGGGGAGGGGCACCATAATAATGATGAACTGAGAAAATTAAAGAGAAAAAGAGAAGTCAGAAAGTGAAGTGATCATCAAACAAGTTCTATTGAATTGATTGCTACATACTCATCGAAAGATAGGATGAAAGTGGAATAGGGAAAAGGTAAAGATAGAAGACAGAATTGAGAGAGGGCAGAAAGAGAGAGAGAGAGAGAGGTGAAAGTAAATGGGAGAAATAGAGAATTAGAAAAGGAGTCGGCTATAACGGCAAAAAATTGAGGGAGAAATGCAGAAGATAGTACATTGATCATGTTGATATTAATAACAAAGTGATGTCAAAAGAGGGAAAGAAGTCATTGGGGCCTGAAGTATGTATAAAGATAAAAAAGTAGAGGACAAGACAATGAGATATCGAGGAAAGGTAAATGTAGTATAAGTATACAAAGATACCAGCAGGACTAACAGTTAAGGGGGTCAGGACAAGGATAATGAAACAGAACAAGCAATGAGATAAACATAATATCAACAGAAAGTTGTTCCTTTTTTTTCGTAAAAATGAGATGTCTAATGAAATGTACCAGAATTTCGTACAAACTAGAAAGTGCAACCAATTTTCTGTTGCTAATGTGCATAATTTTTTTGAAGCTGTAATATACGTTTGTCGTAAGGATTGGTCGGAAGTTATCAAAGTATGAAGATATCAGGATGTTTGATGAAGTCTTGGCGTGTCCAATTCCCAACGGTGTGAGCTGGAATTGGTGAGGATAGCAAACCTTAATAGCCCTTGTGACCCCGAAGAGGGGCGCTGTTTGCAAGCATAAGAGATACTTGCAGAGAGATGTGCCTGAGCTAGAGGCACAGGTCCCTCTGTCTGTCATGGGGCTAGCTATAGCTTTGTTGGGACGTGATGAAATCTACCGACTGTCATCTCGTTCCTCTAATGCCTTCTTGGATAATGTTCAGAAGAAACTGTCCCTTGGCTGGCGAAGACCACTTATATTTAAAATAAAGTTCAGGAAGCCCAGACATTGAGATAGAAGTGTCAGTACGGTACTTCAGAGAGAGTACTGGTAACTGAAGGATATGCCCTTTTTAAGCACAGGGCAAGAAATTGAACTAAAATTCATTATAACATTCACTGCATAAAGGAGTAAAAAACATACTTAAAAAAAATCAGAGGAGAAGGTATAGATTTTTTTTTTTTTTTATCGTTGGTGGATATTTCTTTGGGAATATAATATGAGAAAGAATTTTATTTCCCATACCAATTTAATGGTTGTTTTTCAATCTAAAAAATGTTATACAGTGCGTCCCAGAAAAAACGAAACCGAGAAGTATCGATGTTTTATCATAACTTAATCACAACCATAATTAATGAATGATACATATTTGGAAAGCTTAGAGTCTCCTCTTTCAGTTGATGCTACTCAGATGATGCATATTTCGTGCATGAGTGATTAAAAGCAATTTGAAGGAAGGAAACCAAAAAGACATTTGGCGAGCGGTATCTGAATTTCGAAGAAATATTCACATTTCTAGAAAGTTGAGTTTCTGTCCTTTCATATGACACCTCAATCAGGAAAAATGAGCGAGGATTAGCAAAGTTCTGTTTGTTTAAAGTAGCCCTTACATTTTCATAATTTTAACAAACGAATTCGTTTTCACTGGGTGCCTGCCGTAGCGAAAAGCAGATTTGACAAAAGACTTAACTCCATTTCGTTGACAATCAGCCATGCATGAAGACTCTCGTCTACGGCTGATTGTCAACGAAACGGAGTTAAGTCTTTTGTTAATTTCGTTTATTGATACAGCAGGCAGCCAGTGAAAACGAATTCGTTTAATAAAATTATGGAAATGCAAGCACTACTTTAAACAAACAGAACTTTGTCATTCCTCGCTCATTTTTCCTGATTGAGGTGTCATATGAAAGGGCAGAAACTCAACTTTCTAGAAATGTGAATTTTTCTTCGAAATTCAGATACCGCCCGCCAAATGTCTTTTTAGTTTCCTTCCTTCAAATTGCTTTTAATCACTCATGCGTGAAATATGCATCATCTGAGTAGCATCAACTGAAAGAGGAGACCTTAAGCTTTCCAAATATGTATCATTCATTAATTATGGTTGTGATTAAGTTATGATAAAACATCGCTACTTCTCGGTTTCGTTTTTTCTGGGACGCACTGTATAGTGTTGGAGTGGGGGGGGGGGCTGTATGTAAAAGAAATGGCTTAAAGAGTTTCAATTGTCTTTCTTTGAAGGTTTACTTTTTTAGCACAATCTTGAATATTTGCATCCATCTTTTGTCCATAACTTCCAATTTCCTCTTTTTCCCCTCTCTTTCTCTCTCTCTCTTTCACCGACTATCTCATTATATCTTGTTTTTCATTTTACAGTAAATAAACTAATATGAGATTATACACCCTGCTGTGATTTTACTGAATAGGAAAAACCCACAATATTTCTGATTAAAACTTGGAATTTTGTGGGTTTCAGTGACAATTAATGTTTACTGAAAGAAAAGAAGCAGTAAAAGTAATTCACTTTCTCTTTTAAGAAAGCTGAGCCCTCTTAAAAATCAACAATACCTACTTCCACTAGCTTTGTAATCAAACCACATGTATTGTGAATCATGAATGGGAAGAAGAGATTCCAAAGCTTTAAATCAACAATAGTCCTTCCACACACCATTGTAATTAGACCAATCCTATTGTTGGGGAGTAGAAAGGGAAGAAGAAAAGAAGAACACAACAGTATTGTTACCTGTCTTGTTTGTACATTCTCCCCATTCTTTCCCATTCTTTTCAATTCTTTCTCATCACATTGTTTAGGGTGCCTCCTTTTCTACCTCTTTCAACCCATTCAGTGTAATACCTTTCAGAATCTATTGTTTGGGAACACTTTTTCTTTTTGCACTTTTCTCTCATGATGATTTCCAAATCGTCTTGGGTGGATTCAATAAGATTTGTTTTCTTTGGTAACAAAAGGAGTGGTCACTCATTCAGACCTGGTCATTCACCTGCTGATGAAACCATAGTTTGGTCTAATACCTTCCTAATTTTCTAAACACTTATCTTTTCATTTGAATAGTAAAACCCTTTCTGATGATTGAATTGATGATACATGTAGATGCAACCGAAAAGAACATGGTGTATCTTTCTTGTCTTCCATTTCTTTTCTTTTTTGTAGATGCATTTCAAATATATGAGTTAACATCCTTTTTGCTTTCAATTATGCAAAATAGCAAAAACTGTTAACACTCATTACTTACTAGCGCTATACTGCTTATTAGAAGCCTTCTACATGTATATTGTATGCTAAGAGCTAACACGGTGGAGGATATGTTTATCAACAAGACTCAGATTTATATAGATCTCTATCAAATACATAAGTCACATCTTGCACTTTTAGATTAGTATTCTTCTTTCTTTTTTCTTGTGTGTGTGTGAGTGGGGGGGGGGGGGGTTTAAGGTATAACAAATTATGCTAGTGACAACAAAGTCCAAAAAATAAACATTGCTTTTTCATTTGTGATCGTTCCTCAACATATTAAATGTATGCCTTGTTGTTGTTGTTATTGTTGGTGATGGTGGTGGTTTGGTTTGAAGGAGCTAGCCCCCTCCATTTTATAAATCCTGGACCCCCTCCTGGACAGCCCCTTTTATGGCAATGTTTTTAATTCAACACTAGGATGACACTAAACTTCTTCTTTAAAATACAGATTTCTTTCCAACGTCATTGGATTTCATTTAGAATTCATTGTATTCTGTGACAATTCAGCGGATGGTAAAGCCCTAGATGTGCAAACGAGGGATGAAGTAGAATTAATTGGAATAGGAATTAACTTTGTTTGCTCAGACCACTTTTAAAGTTTTTTATTAGGACTTCTGCCTTCTGGCTGTTGACTGAGTACATAAGAGTTGATTTTTATTTATCTTTGCTTTTGTGATGCCTATTTATGCTTTTGTTATTCCTCTAAAGATAGAAAATTGTTTCCTGTATTTTTTAGGCCAAAGACTGCTTATTGTACATGTATTATGAACAAATCTAAAATTAGGTAAAAGATATGAAGGAAAATCCTTCATAGAACAATTAATGACGTAGTAGTGATCAACATTTTGAATTAAGAACATCAGATTTCTAGTGTTATTGTTTTTAGGTCCACTTTTTCATGCATGGATATGTAAGGTGATCGATGGCCTATAGGATTATTTACAATTTTACCTTGCTAGTTCTGAAACATCACCTTGCTTTTAGTGTTCAAGATTTTAGTCCTCTGTTATGTATGTTTAGGTATTCAGTTGAAGAAGTGGTTGAAGGCATCAGATGGGGGTACCCTTTTTACATCAATACATGCTAGACCACATATATTTGTTCTTGATGTTTGTTTTGTAATGTTTACAGGCAGTAGCGATGTTGGAATGCTTGCTACTTACGTCAACCAAACAATTCGTCGCTATTTTCACGAAGTGACGGTAGTGAGGAAAATCCGCACGCAAATTGTATGCGATTTTCATTCACTACCGTCACTTCGTGAAAATAGGGACGATTATTGTATCTCACTGAAATGATCAAATATTTTCAGTAAACTTCTTCCATGTTTATTAGGGGTTAATTAATTATAGTCAAAGCTATTTTACTTTACGGACATGTATATTAGAAAGTTTTATAGGACAGTGTGGCCATGTATTCATTGTCATATATTACTTATGAAGAAATTAACTTTGTTTATGATGAATTGTAAGAGTCATTTGTAGTTAATATTTAAAAGCAATAAACAAAAATAGATGGATTCATATTGCTCATCTACTTAAAATTTTACATTAAAAAAATGCAGCCATTTAGAAATGGAGATATCTCATCAAAGTATTTCTAAGAAATATGTTTATAATAACCATTTATAGGGTTTATCAGAATTGAAGTTTGGGCGGTAAAGTATTTAAAAACCATTTTACAGTTTTTTTTATACAAGTTTCAATGTATTTGAAGATTGTAATCATTTGTATTGAATGCTCATTAATCATAATTTTGCTAACCTCAATTTTCATATCCTGTTTGATTTATAGGATATACAAAATTTGTTTTGTTATGCTCACTTTATATCATGATGTCATTAAGTGTTTTGAAGGTGGAAAACACCAAAACAAGATTACCAGTATTTGATTTCCTGGTAAAAAGGGGAATCCCCTTACTGCTGTTTATTCATACCTCAAGAGATTTAGAAAAGAGGATTTATTTCCAAAACAAGATTCCCAAGTGATGACTAATTGTTTTGTTATCATTTTCAAAGCAGTTATTGTACATGAAATACTGACCTGTCAAAGAACTGTGACATGTTATTGTGTATCTTCAAAGGAAATAGTTTAGAATTGGAATTTTCAGTCAGACACTTCATATATATTGTATTCTGCTATCATGCAGGGTGCACATTCAATATTGAGTCACAGATTGAATGGGATGAATAGAAGAATGATGAAACATGTTCAGAAATTCAGAGTCAATGTTTGTCTCAGTAGCAAACATGGAGAGTGCATGGGAATAATAGAATCTGAAACTAGAATCTACATTCAAAATACTTAAAACTTCTTTATGATTTGTAATAGAAATGCATTAAAGAGTAGTTCTGTTACTTGATTTTAAAGAAAACACTTCAACATTCACAATTTCTCAGTTGATGGAGATAAATATGAGATCTTAAATCCAATGAATTGATGGGCGACACTAAAAATACTAAGGAAAGAGAACCAAAGTTGTTGAAGAGAAAGACTTAACCAAAAGGTAGATATTACCAGTGGGTCTGGGGCATGAGGAGAGAGAGGGAGGATGACCAATTCATATGGCAATGAAAAAGTAGCAAAAAAAGTGAAATTACCTATTATTTGATGACTCTTTCATCACTTTATCAATGTCCACACCCTGGCAGCCACCCAAGTTTACATAATTATGATAGAGCTTGATTCAATTCTCAAGTTTTTGTGATGAGAAGGAAAACAACGGAGAAGCTGACAGATCTCTGCTTAGAATCAACTTTCTTTGTTTTTGTTTTGCCTGGCCACCAGGCAAAACCATCCCCCTTACAAAGGACAGGCTCTGTTCCTAAAATAGGCTAGATGCAGACGGTCCTGTATCAGATTTGAGAGTGAGCACCAAAAGGAGGTCTAAAATTAGCGGATTCTGGGTGGCTTTTGAGCTCACTTCATTAATCTGCTTGTACACAGACAATTAGAGTTAAACTAACATCTGCCCTGGAGTATATCACTTGTTGCTATATTCAGCAGTTTGAGTGGGTATTTTCCAGGTGTAAATCCCCGGAACTAATGGCTATGACATCATGAGGAGTATTTTTAGTCATGGTATCTTCAGTATCTTACAAGTGATTATTTAGATTGCTTCTAAATTTAGCAGAGCTTCATCCCTGCTGCTAAGTGTTCTATTTTTCTTGGCTTTGCAGTATAATAGAGAATTGCTATATTAGGTTTCTCTCTAAATTTGAAAAAAGCTTCATTTGCACTTTTTATTGCTTCTTTCCCCTCTCGTTATCATCATCTTTCTAAAACCATTTCCATTCTAATTGTTATTAACTTTAATTACAATGAGAAATTGAAGCTCCATCCTATATTCTACAATACATCACAATTGAGCAAGCATCTTACAAACTTACTAGGCATCAGCAAACTCAAAGAAATTGACAAAATTTCAGTCAAAGCCATTGTGCTTGCACTTTCTTGCTTTTCTTGTATCTGTGATGTTGACGGTTCACAAGCTTTGTAAGTTTTCCCCATTACACTAAGTAACTATTTTTCAACATCTTACACAAAATTAAGGAGCACTTCAATCAGTGCAGAAATCATTAAATATTACCAGAGTGTGGATATCCTAGCAATCACCCTAAATAAGAGTGACAATTGCATCCAAGGAAAATCTGGGAATCGGTTAGACAGTAACCAAAGCTCCTATAAACCAGCTGCGAGTGTACGCTTTTTTTGTGCGAAGCAACATCGACATGGAACCCAACTATGAGGCGCCCTTTGTAAATCTATTATTTAGACAAATTATATGTTATATAACCATTATTTAACAAATAATAACCATTATTTACATATAATGCAAGAAAATGTACATTTTTATTTGTATATAATTCTTAACGCATTTTCATTATTTATAAATAATTACAATTCAGACTTCATTATTTATAAACAATTACAATTCACATTTCCATTATTTATAAATAATGAAAAAGTATGTTTCATTATTTATAAATAATTACAATTCACACTTTTATTATTTATATATAATGAAAAGCGTATTTCCATTATATAATATATAATGAAAAGCACATTTCCATTATATAATATATAATGAAAAGCACATTTCCATTATTTATATATAATGAAAAGCGTATTTCCGTTATATAATATATAATGAAAAACACATTTCCATTATATATTATATAATGAAAAACGCAATTCCATTATATAATATATAATGAAAAGCACATTTCAATTATATAACATATAATGAAAAGCGCATTTCCATTATATAATATATAATGAAAAGCAAATTTCCATTATATAATATATAATGAAAAACGCATTTCCATTATATAATATATAATAAAAAGCACATTTCAATTATATAATATATAATGAAAAACGTATTTCCATTATATAATATATAATGAAAAGCGCATTTCCATTATATAATATATAATGAAAATCGCATTTCCATTATATAATATATAATGAAAATCGCATTTCCATTATATAATATATAATGAAAAGCGCATTTCCATTATATATTAAATAATGGTTGTGTATGCAAATGTCAATGGTTGTTAACGCCCATAATATGAATATTCATGAGCTAGACTGCTATTATTATTCTCAATTCCAGGCACCTTTCCATTTTGTGTTCTTTGTGCTTTCTTATCAGAAATCCTACGTGCGTTAAATAAGTCTCCGTATCACTATTCTCCTTGTTATTTGTTTGCAGATTTGGGTATAATGAAAGATAACTGTAATCATCCACATTATTTTAATAAGAAATTATTCTATCTGTGATAGAAATTTTTATGTACGATTGCCTGAAGACAAGACATTCACTGCATGCATAGTTAATGTATCACGTCACCCACACAGAGTGGGAATTCTAGTTTTTCTTTGAAAGTTTGATGGTGAGTACAGCTGTAATTTCGTTAAAATCTCGTAAATTGAATCATATTTATAAACATATCTGCTGATAGTATGAATCTGCTGTTTTGTCTGTACATTATGAAGTGGTTTAAAATGGTTATATCTGATGAATTTAGGAGTAATCTACACTCGAAATTTTGATTCCTTATTTATCGTCGTGAGAAATATTTCAGCTCGATTGCCAGTCACTCCTTGATCCTTGACCCAAACTTTCGGGCGAGACCCTCTCTGAAAATTAGATACGCGAGTAGACCTATAGCCGTTCTATAGGCAGTAGGCAGCTGGCAGATCACTTCACTAGCGCTAGCTGCATCAATGATCCAAGCTTTTTGTTACTTTTAGGTCCAACTGTTGAATAACTACTTTCATAGTTGGGTCAGAAGAAAGTTAAGAACTAACACACTAAAAAGCATGGTCACAGTTGACATGAGTTGTGAACAAGCGCCAAAATTTGGACCAGATACCGAGATAGTTAGACGAGTACGAGAGTAGAAAATTTGAGGCCTAGGCCTACAGACCAGTAAATAATTGGACTACCTGTGAACAGGCGCGGATCCAGGATTTCTTAGGGGGGGGGGGTGGGGCCCAAATTTGAAATTATGCAAGCCAAATATTGGTACGTGATAGTGACACCGGCAGTGGCAGGCAGAATGAGCAAAAACAGGGGGGGGGGGGGGGGGTTCAAAAAAATCTGCACCACCCCACTCTTACATGCAGGCCCCCCTAAACGTTTCTCAAAGTAGGAGGGGGGGGGGAGGTATTTACGATCAGCTAGAGCGTTGTGAAATTGGCGTGGTGTCTAAGGGCGAAGAACCTGCGGGGGTCAAGGGGTGGAACCCCCCAGAAGCTCAGGGGTATAGGCATTTAATTACGGTCAGATGAGCATATAAAGGCAAGGGCCTTTGCGCCCCCCCCCCCCCCGAACTAGGCTACAACTTGTTGGCAGGAAAATTGCAACTGATATCCCCCTTCTTTTCTTCTTCCTCTTTTCTTCTTCCTCTTTTTTTCCTTCCCTTTATCCCCTTTTTTTTTCCTTCCCTTTATTCCCTCTTTACTTTTTTTCTTTCCCTTTCCTTCCTTCTTTTTTATTTTTTGATTTGGGGGAGGGGGAGAGGTTACAGCTGGGAGGCAAGGCCCTTTCGGCCCCCGATCTCCTTCTTTTCCCCCTCTTCTTTTCTTCTTCCTCGTCTTTCTTTCCCTTTCTCTCCTTTTTCCCTCCTTTTCCTTCTTTCTCTCTCTCTCTTTTTTTTTTCTTTTTTTTTTTTAAAAAGCCCCCCTGGGATCCGTGCCTGCCTGTGAATGTGATACTCGTAGTCGTACAGAGTCTTGTAGCTATCTAACATATTAAAACATGATCCCCCCCCCCCCCAAATTATTCAGTCTAGACTATAGTGGTGCCTGTGTGTTGCTTAAACTCTTTGTTGGCTTAGCCTAATTTGCCTCTACTCTAGGCTCTCTTTGAATTCTTGTTTGCTGTAAACACGATCAAGTTTTCTCTGTCATATATAGATCTAGGTCCATATCTATTTTGCGTTTTTTCAAATTGATAGAATGAACAGTTACGAGACATGGATCTAGATCATCTAGAGACCGTAGATCAACTAGATCTGGATTAAGAAATTGAATATAAATTTCAATGTTAGGGTTAAGGAGGGTTTTTTTGGTAAAGAGAAAATCCCAATTAAAATAGAACAGTTTATTCTGCAAATGATCATCAATGTTTAAATGATCATGCTCATTTCCTTTTATTCTAAGAATTAAATTCCCCCCCCCCCCTCTCTTTTACAGGAAAATGTACAGAGAGACTTGTCGCAGTTAATGTAGTACCAAATGCTTGCTTTCTTGGAGTATGTGCTTGAAACAAGAATGTCCTGGAGAAAACAGACCACCACAAGATAAGGTAAACATATTTACTTTTGATCTAACTTGATCTGTTTAGTTTTTTCAGGTAAAACAAAATTTGAAATGAGTGAGGTCAAGGCCAAGCTGGAGGGGATGCGAAGGGCTGGTTTGAGAAGTATGTATTCATGGGATGGCTATGTATGATTCCACATGAGAAAATTTGAGGCCTTGGCCCATGCCATGGGTGTTGATCCCGGGGGGATGGGGGGGATATATCCCCTAATATTTCAGGTGGGGGGGATGGCCTGTACAATCACCCCCCCCCCAATAATTCACCATCCAAACAAAA
>JAVYIG010014741.1:0-39792 GCA_035222895.1 Strongylocentrotus droebachiensis | reverse complement strand
TGCTTGCGATATAAGCAAGCTGTGTCTGTATTCGAGTCGTGTTGAATTTCTTTGAACAAATTAAACAAAGCAAGATGTGCTATTTCTGTGATATTTTGTGGTCCATTTTCTCTTTCTTTGATGTGATAACAAGTGCTGGTTAGACGCAAGGAGACAGTTTGGCAGAGAGGGGGAGTGAGATTTTAGATAGAGAATGGAAAGGTGAGGAGGATGAGAGTAAGAGAGATTTTGAATAGTGAATGGAAAAGGATAGAAAGATGGGGGGTCGGGGAGTAAGCGAGAGATAGACAGGAGTGAGATTTTGAATAAAAGATGGAAAATGAGAGAGAGAGAGAGAGAGAGAGAGAGAGAGAGAGAGAGAGAGAGGGGGGGAGGAGTAGATTAGGAGAGATCAACGGGAGAGATAATTTAAATAGAGTATGGAAAAGAAAAGAGAGAGAGTAAGAGAGGGATTTCAATTAAATAATGTGAGAGAGGGAGTAGAGTAACAGACAGAGGGAGTGAGAGAGATTTTAAACAGAGAATGGAAAAGAAGAGAGGGGGGGCGGAGAGAGTAAAGGAGAGATATACAGGAGATATAATTTAAATAGAGATTGAAAAAGAAGAGAGACAGGGGAAGAGAGTAAGACAGAGATAGACAAGAGAGATATTTTAAGATAGAGAATGGAAAAGAAGAGAGAGAGTAAGAGAGAGATTTAATTAAATGATGGAACAGAGAGAGAGAGATGGAGAGAGAGGGTGGACTTTTTTACATACGCCTGGACTACAATCATGTATCAAATTAAAACAGGGTCGAGGTCCTTTACAGATTGGCCGCCAATAACGTATGTTCAAACCTTGAGAATGAGACATTAAAACAAAACAAAACGACAAGAGATTAATAACCACTGCTCGTAATGAGTGACCATGGTCAAGACCATTGGGAAAGTGACCACCAACCTTCACAGCTTACTATCAATATAATACATTGACCACCTTGACACAGGATCAAGACCAACTTCAGCAAAATACATCCATGACCTGATGTCGTCATTTCTGGTGCCAGTGCGAGCTGATCGAGGACGAAAGGCAGTATAAACATATTTTGTTGTTGATGTTCATATTTCTGATGATGTTATTATTGCTGTTTTGATGTTGTTGATGATGCTGTTGTTGTTTGTTTGTTTGTTGATTGCTTCTTTGAAGACTACTATCTAAACAAAGAAACAGTACAAGTACCTTCACTCTTGGTGCCCTACACTTGAAATATATTATGGAGAGTGTATTGTTACAGAGGGGTGTTTCACAAAAATCCAAAGTTGAACTTATCTCTAAATTGGACTTAACAATTATGGAAAGCCGTTAGCATCTATAAAAATATTTTGTAAAAGTTATTTTAAAAGGCATAAAATGTTGATTCAAATCATTCATATTATTGTATTATCAAGGAGATTTCATGTTCTTGATGTGGAATTTATAATTAGTTTTAAATACTTCAATTTTCACTTTTGAATTTATTTTATTTTAAGGCTACAAATGGCTCTCTTAGAATCCTGAACTTGAAATTTTAGTCATTTTTTGTGTTGGAACATATATTATATGAGAAAGTTGTCCTCCACTACAAAATTCACAGATACTTTACCGATTTAGCCAACTTAAAGAGCCCGTGTCGATAGTTTTGCGACTTCCAAAAATACATTACTTTCTCATTTTTGTCAAATTTCATCCAAACTGCATGCTTTTATGATGTTTCTGCTTTCTTCTAGAGTTGTTTCCCTTTAATTTAAAGCGATTACGTAACTATGATTATCATCAAGATTGCAATTAATTAGGGGCAAGGACGTGTTTTTGTCAACAGCAGAAGCACTATAATTGGTAGTTACATCTAATTTCCTCTATTAATATCTATTTACCTTAGAAACATTTTTATATCATCCTCTTAGTCCTTGTCTTGTCATATTTAATTTATGTTCTATGAGCCAGGTGGCGTCTAGAAATCGTATTCTGGTAGATCCAGGGTTCTTTGGCGGCGCGGGGGGGGGGGGGGCACGTCTAATCTAAGTGGATTCTGTTCTGGAGAAAGGGGATATAAATTTAATAATAATACTCTATTCACATTCATTTTCAAGATATCTGTATATCTCTGGAACAACAACGATAAGGAAAAACATCAAAAATAGCTGAAAGAAAAGACGGACAAATTCCCCTTGTGCCTCCTTGGCGAAAAAATTAAAATGTCCACATTTTAAAGAAATTTCGGAATTTTGTTTGTCTGTATCTTAACGATTTATAGGTAAATTCATGGATTTTAAAAGGGAGTAAAGAAAGTTGTTGAATTGTCCTGATCATGAATAAATCTCATTTAAAATGCTTCAAAGTAATATAACGATTATAGAGAGTTTCTATATATTTATTTTTGTTTTCTAGTTTTCTAGTTCCATGTTAACAAATTATTGTGCACGGAGGCAACAATTCATAGTCAACAATGACAAATATCTATACATGGTTATGTCTAAAACATGTATGAATTGTCCCAACAATTCTTGTTCTTTGTATTTCTTTTCTTTTCTTTTTTCTTCAAAGCCAACTCTGCCCTAAATGTTGATGTACAGGGTACGTGTCATGTGCAAACATATTTCATGACATTCTTATCGCTGTTTGCATTTTTTAATGATGAAAAACAAAAATAAACGGGTACCGTCTAAAATCCTGCGAGCTAAAAACAAACAAAAAACAAAACAATACCCTCACATAATTTGATAAGCGATCTCATTTATGTAGAGTCAAATATGCATGAAGGTTGTTTTATTCTTAGATATTGTTTAGAATGCCGGATGGGATGGCATATTCCCAATTCAATTGCCCTGCTTTTGTATATAAATCAATTCCCCCAGCGTTACAATGGCCAAGCTCCGGTATACAGATTACCATGTTACATACAACTCATTACCCTTAGTCTATTAGTCTATTGATACACAACAGGATGGTAACCCCTTACATTAAATTGGGCTGGATACAGGCTACCAGCATAAGCTGTCCTTTGTCTTAAAGATAAGCTAGAGTTCGGTATTTATAGAAAATAAATGCTCACGGAATCCAACAAAATTTACACTTGGTATTCAAGTTGAACGATTTTGGTAGAAAATGTACAGGGGCTGAGTAATGGGCATTGAAAGATAAGGATATTACTTTTGTAAACATTTTATTCATTGTATTTGTTATTGTTCGAATTCTTGAACTTTGAATTTGAATCTATATCTTTTTGAACGCAGAAATAAAATCAAACAAACAAACAAAACCAAGGTAATTTAGTAGGTTCGACACATTGTGTTAATAAGAGTTTTTTAATTTTGTATTGAAGATGATTTCCAGCATGTTTTTGTCAGTTTGTTTTTATTTTACTTGTTCAAACAATCGATCTACTGCAGGATAAACAATCCAGAATGAATTATAGCCATGTTCTCTTGACATACGATTCTCATACCAGAACTAAAGATTTACAAGAACTTTAGTTTTTAAAATAAATGACACCAACACCAAATCGGTCAACAACAGATACACAATATCTGAGAAATTCAGATAATAGATTGAGAGAATTAATTACCAATCGCTCTCACTTTTTCTTAATGCGTGGATGTTACAAACAATTTATCTCCCTATTAGGATATGGTTATTTCCATCGGATCATTTTATTATTGAAGATGTAATACACATGAATAACTTAGTCCCTCCAAAAGACAGGTTGATACAGAGATGTACCCTATTTTATATAATGTTGCAGTCCGTCCGAAGAGGAACACTTCCTGCGCAAGGTCAGTTCAGCAATCCTGCCCTCTGATTGGTCAATCTCTAGCAAGGTGCGTCCATCTTGTCGCCGACGTGATAATACGGTGAATGGCATTATTTCGGCAAAGCTATAGCTTGAAACGCGATCAAGCAATCAGTTAGCTCACGGCACCCGCAGACGAATAGTCGACAGATCAGAGCATCATCTTCTACATTTTGATTGTTTAATCGCAATTTAAGGAGACATTGGTAGAAATTCAGCGCCATCGACAGAACACTGAGGTGAGTTTGAGAAATTATTCGTATTGTGTCTGATACATCATGACTACATTCGTGAAGTCAGTCGCCGTGTATAGCGAGCATCACATTCAAGATGACGTTTTTTTCAGTCGGAGAAAGGTTACCTTCAGATAACTTTAATTATTTTAACGCCAGTCAGTTTGAATACGCTTGATAAGTGACATGCAAATAGAGGTTTACGTAATGAGATAGAAGCGAATTAAATATCAGGCGGTAGTGGTTCCCGGGAATGCATGAGAGAGAGAGAGAGAGAGAGAGAGAGAGAGAGAGAGCGAGAGAGAATGGAGATATTATAGATAGAAAGAGAGAGAAAGAGAGCAAGAGGGGACAGGGGGCTTTAAAACGTGGGGTGAACATGACTTGTATGTATGGATCAAAGATCTAATAATAATGATGTAGCTCAAACAAGATAGATTTGGGCTATATCCTAAAATAAAACTGCTACATTTTGAAGGAAAATCATAATGTTAACAATACGCCTTTTCGTGAAATTTAACCTTGAAATGGTATTATACCCAGCGCACACTATTCTGTCTACCTTCTGGAATCCGATCTTCGAACAAATCACAATTATACTAGTTATGGAAATCTAATCAATCATCTTCTTCCCGATTAAGATTCTGTAGTTGAGTTAAGAACACTTACAAACGAGCATTTAAACCTTTTAAAACTAGTTTAATCCAAATGGTGACTTAAAGATGAAGTTGAGTTCTGGTCATGCGATTGCATTGTGAAAGAAACAGTGTGGAACCGACCAGAAAAGGTTGATCATCTAGCATATAAGAATTTGTGTGTATTGCAAGGTTCTGGAATCATCAAAATGATAAGAAATTTGGCCAAGTCTTGGTAAAGTTACAAACACTGTACACAGAAAGAATGTATATGGACTACACGAACACGTGGCGTAAAAACCGGCCCCCCGATTTTTACGATGTTACATGCATATTTAGAATATGAAGGCATTTGAAGAGCCATGCTTTTCAGGGAACATGTCTTATCTGATGTTCTTCACACTTGCATAATAAGAATGAGTAATGCTCACAAATTATTTTTCACCTCTTCCCAGAACTCAACCTTCTCTTTAATAGAAAATGATAACAAGGAGACTGCAATTTTAGGACATTTTCTGTAAGGAGATCAGCTAAAGTTTGTTGGGTTTCCTTTTCCTTGAATTAATTCTAGAAACTATGAAACTCACGTATATTTGATTGTAATTATTATTATGTTTAACCGCATACCGTGTCTAGCCTTGCTGGTCGGGGTCGAATGACGTCACAATGCTACATTCCCGCTTCCGGCCTTTGTTTAATGTACAGCATCTCCGAACATAGTGGTAGATCATACCACAACAGCATTGTTTGGTCGGCTTTAATCTTACCAGGATCCTAACTTTAATGATATTTCTTGATGAGGAAACCAGAGCATTTCCCGGTACCTGTCTTTTTAATAGACCGGTTTAACAACATAATTATTCAAATTTTATGCACACTTTTTAAACAAAGGTTGGCTTTTACAACCTGAAAACTTGCCTGAGGCTTGCCCGTCATAGCAAAACGTAACATAGGCAGACTGGATTCCAAGTATTTTATTTCATCATTAATACCAGGTTAATGGAATAACTCGTCACTATAGGTCCCCAGGAAAGAAACATCCATCAATACTGAAATTTGCTAGTCAACCAGTCTATTGAATGCAAAAGTTATAACGAAAGAGAGCTCGTCATTACAAGAACTATTGTCGTGAATATCATACTTTGTTTGGGGGGGGGGGGTGTAGGAGCGTAGCCAAGTAAACATGTTAGCAAAGGTTTTAACATGAATGACATTGTGTCCACACTTTTCAGACAGAAATGTCCCGACTGATTAGAATTAATGTTTTAAACCTTATTCTTTTCTTTTTATTTCTATCGGGGGGGGGGGGGGGGGGGGGGGGGGGGGGGGGGGGGGGGGGGGCTACCTGACTTTTTTTTTGTTTATTAGTGTTTATTATTTAGAACTATATTTAAAGAAATATAGTATACAATAGAGTTCATTCTACGGTTCAATATACGGTTGCGTTCATATCTGATTGTCGACAAATATTTGCTTGTCGACAGACAAACATAATAAACACCGTTTATGTTTTTTCCTAGAAGACCTTGATATGACTATAATCGTCCTAATCCGGTATTCATAACTGCCCTAATTGTTTGTCAATACCTTTTCGTATATTCTATAGAAAAATCCTTTTTGGATGACGTAATACGTCATTTCAAACGGTGATTGACATGGCTATTCCAAGAAATCCGCAGATATCTAATTACTAATTCTCGATAGTTTGTTAGCAGTTACATTTTGTTTTGATATCAACATTTCTTTTAATATTATATTGCATACACGTTCCAAAATGTGTTATATTTTTATGTAGGTTGTATCGCTGAAATGTAATTTGATTTGTATAATAATGTATGTTGCAGAATAAATTCAATTCAATTCATTTCAAATTGCAGTAGGTTCATATTCGAAGTCTTTGCAATCGCATTTTATACCCTGTATGAAAAAAAAATACCCTCCTTCCGTCTACCAAGAATATACAATGATTAAGTCCAAATTCCAAATGACCATTTAATTCACACTCATTAATCTTGAATGAATGAGGGTAATCTAAAACCAACACGATTCACGCTCGTTACTAGGTAGAAGGGAAAACCAGGGGCCTTTTTCACTAAGCGCTAAGATGCAACTTAAGCATCCTTAAGTCCGGTTTTAGGACTTAGTGACGGGACTTAGTTTCACAAAGACCACTAAGGCGTCTTTAATTTTGGTTTGTCTGTAGAGAAAAGGGTCACATCAATCACAATTGGATGTAAAAGACTTATAGTGTAGCCCCCACCCCTTCGCCAACAAAATGATGAAACACATAATTTCATTCATCTTTTTGAAAAAAAGCTTAAGCCAAATAGGGATGCGTCCCCCTTCTGTCTTTACAATGAACTGGGATGCGCCCCTTCATTTTGTACCAACTCGCTTCAACATCTATGTCGCCAAATATTTCAGACTTTAAT
Source organism: Strongylocentrotus droebachiensis (assembly GCA_035222895.1). Lineage (NCBI taxonomy): Eukaryota > Metazoa > Echinodermata > Echinoidea > Camarodonta > Strongylocentrotidae > Strongylocentrotus > Strongylocentrotus droebachiensis. Next base: position 32,684 of record JAVYIG010014741.1, on the reverse strand, counting down.
TAACAGTCATGAGCGTTACAGACAACGCGTGACAGCTATAGGTTGTTTACAGTGAAACAAACTGGATAAGTGGAGATAAGGATTGTTATCAGATAGAACTAGCCGGATGAATCATGAGCCATAGTAATTATAGTTGAATATCTAGGGGAAGGGGTAGAAGGGGCACGCGCCCTTTAAAATTCCAATCTGGTATGTACCTTTATGCACACATAAAATTGAGGGGGGGGGGGGGGCTCCCCATGTTGTTTTCTTATGAATCCCCTTAAAGTCCTTTTGCTTGTCAGAAGTTTAAACTAACAAAAATATGCCTCCCTCCTACCAATTAAAACTATAACGACGAAGTATTATTTTTGTCCGTCATCTTATTGACGTCCCTTGATCATATTGAATAGGGGATGGTCAATAACATTTGAATACATTCAGACTCCCCATCGATCCGCCCAAAAGTGACTAAGAAACAATATACACCTATAACCTGAATATTTTCTTCTCTCTTTTTGCAGATCAAGATGAATCGGTCCCTGGTCCTGCTTGTCGTGTTGGCCCTGGTCCTGGGCCTAGCCGCTGCGAGGTCCGAGCCAAGAAAGAACAAAGGCAGGAACAAGGAGGGCGGAAGGAGAGAAGGAAAAGGTATACCTGAGAAATGAGATAATTCTGGGGCTAAATGATCTACGAGTCTGAGGAAGCACGGGAAATGACCCAAGTGATGGGATTAAGAATGGTTCTTATCAGAATATCACCTGAAGTCAGTAGTGATTGTAGAAGTGGGGACAATTAGCTTTCGGGTTGTCAAATACATCCTTTCTTTAAAGCCCCACTGTACTACTTGTAGCTACTTGCTCCCTCTATATAGAAAACAATGCCTAATCGGTGACCATAATTGGTGCCCCATGATCCTCTTTTTCTTATGTTAATTGAGAGCTGAGTTGATGAGATAGCCGCCTGTCACTGACCACCCTAGGTGGTCTAATCCCTTCTAGCCAAACTAGTACAGACGGCCTTTAAACAGCATAATGCATAACATTGTAATAAATTATGTTAGTAAGCCGGTCTATTAATTGCCTCAGAATAATGCTTGATTAGTGCATGCATGCAGGTAATAACGCAATCGAAATAACGCCTCGTGCGCAATAGACATTGGTCATATCAAAAGTCATTTATGATTAATAATTATAAAAATTAGTCAGAATTTTACTGGCAGTAAATAGTGTCGTCTTTCGAGACTGACAGAACATCGACAGTATACAAAATAATAATACACAGCAGTGAGGGCATTAGTAAGTATTACCCACGAAAGGTACCTTTGGAACAGTAAAACACACCCGAAGCGATAGCCGATGGTGTTTGGACTGTGGGTTATTTTACTAACTCCCGAGCAAAATGATGTGTATTATTTGTTTTATAAAATGATGTTTTATAACTTGATTTTACTAATGACCGATCATTAGTAAAATTACGTGCTAGGCAAAATAAATGCCTGGTCACGTGTACGCTCTCAACCAATCATTTGATTAGGATCCGCTTCATCATCATTCTGATAGTAATCAATAATTCAATAATGATTTAACTCTCTAATCATCATAATTTGTTCACCCGTGCATAGGCAACAACACGTCTGCAGCCCAGATGGAATGGATCTGGAGCGAGTGCGTGCCGACCGCGGGATCATGCGGTAAGGGGCAAAAGACCGGTAACTGCAACGGTGAGGCATGTGAAGTCGCCACGAAGACCATCGACTGCCGCGTCAAGTGCGCGAAGGAAGCGGTCAATAATGAATCCCCGGTCGAAGTCGATGGTGAAGAAGCGGTCGCCACCGCAGCTTCAGCTCGAGGCAGCGGTAGACCCGGTAAAGGGCGTCGACCGGGCAAGGACGGGAACGGGGAGGGTCAGGAAAACAGCGGAACCGGAAACGGAAGGAGGCCGGGGAAGCCATCACGAGGGGGCCGTAGACCCAACAAGAATGATAAACCAGCAAAAGCTAACGGTAAGCTAAAAGAAATACCACGATAGAGAATTAGAGAATCCAGACGTAGACTACATGGGGAAGCTGGGGATCGAGTTTCCCTGTTTACCTGCCCCCCCCCCCCACTCAGTGTTATTTAGGATACGCGTATGCTTGTCCCCTCCCTTTGAAAGCACCCCCTATCTCAGGACTCCCGTTATTTCTGACCACCACCCCCCCCCCCCCCCCTCTTAATCGAGCTTTTCCTGCCTTGGAGCAACGGGCCGGACTTTGTCACGCGAAAGTACCCCTTTACCGGAGATATTGATCGCGACTTCGAAAATGCATAACTTTCTTACTGTTAATCGGCTTTTGCCCCAATTTTACCTGACCTGCTTCTATTCATACCAAATTAATATCAGGCTGGACTTACCCTTCAAGTTAAATTTTAGAAAGTCTTCGTGTTCTTGTTCAACAAAAATGAATGGGCTTCCACACCATCGTCACCTTCATCAAAGAAAAATAATATGTCGATCTGAAATTCCATTATTTATTTGTTTCTTCATCATCTTTTTCCCTTTCGCTTTTCATAGATTGCAAATACTCCCGAGCGACGCTATCCGAATGCGACCTGACCCGGAACCAAATGAACAGGACAAAGGTCCTCAAGGGAACCCCTACCCAAGAGTGCCCGGAAGTAGTCGTTGAATCAATTCGATGTGATAGGAAGTCAATCAGGAATGAAAACAGAAGTGAGTATAAGGGCGGATCCAGGAAAAAAAATTACGATGGGGGCCAAAAGCGGTTTGTAGAGGGGGTTGATTGCCGGGCCTCAAGTCCGAATAGGAAACAAATCTTCAAGCCCCTCCCCCTATAAATCTTGTTTATAAATAAATAGAAGCGAGACACGTGTACACACAAATTAATGGATAGACACGATGGACAAGCTCCCCAAACCCACCCCAAATAAAAATTCTTCTAGAATCGCACCAAGGTAAAGGTAAGGGGGGGGGGTGGCCCTATTTGCAAGGACCTCCACAAGGTGTAGGCAATGTCAAAAGCCTCAGTTGTGTGTCGCCATTTTGGGGAAAGAATCACTCAAACCAGACAGTCGTTTCGTTTGTAACTAATTTTATATCGACGTTTCAACAATAATTATGTTCTGATGGTTATTTAAAGGGACTTGGTAACATTGTTCAGATGAGAGATAGTGGTGCTTAGCTAGTGACTTCAATGCTAGATGTACAATTAAAGATAATCTGAAAATTTGAGTGAAAACGGACCATTATTTATGGTACAAATTGAGAAAAATTGATCTGATCGATTCCTTAATTGTCCAAACTATATTTTTACAATTTAATTACATTTTAGGTGAATGGAAATTGTCACAAAGCAATAAAATGGCTCTACATTCCATTCCAGACATTTAAGTGTTGACAGATGATTTATAGCCTGTTTTATGTCTTTTTTTCATTGAAAAACGGTTGGGAAAATTGGGAGAATTTACTGTTAATCACTGTTAGATGGTGTCATACATCGACTCCTTTAAGTTCAAAGAAAACCATAGATATCTTCGTGGTTTGAGAATTTTTTCAGGATTTGTTTGCATGTCAGAGGGTTAGTACAATAGAAGGAATATAGTAAGTAACATTTTAAACAAAAATTAAGCAATTTTTTCATCAATCTTCAACAATGTTACCAAGTCACTTTAATTTCATTTGTTGGTTCGGTTATAGCACCAAATCATTTCCAACTTCCTTCAAATGTTTTTGACCTGCATGAACATGTATAATAAACTTTGACCTTTGACCGCGTCAGATTGTAACTACACCCGGGGTGAGTTTGGACCTTGCAACGAGACGACAAACCTTAGGACCAGAGAGGACACCCTCACCGACATCGCCGAGGTTTCAGGGGAGTGCAGACTGGTCAGGACCATTGAGCATGAGTGTTCTGAACCAGGTACGGAAGTCGTCATCATCGTCATCGTCGTCGTTACCATCGCCATCATCGTCATCATCATTGTCATAATCACCCTCACAAACATCATCATCATCATCACCATTGCCATCTTCAAATATTATTGTCATTAACTCCGTTATCATCATCACCACCACTACCATAATCAGTGTTTGCATCATCGGTTAGGGCTTTTGAGATTGGTTGATCTAAACCAGGTATGAAAGGCATCATCTTCATCATCGTCATAATTCATCCCACCCTCATATAATTATTGTAGTCATCATCTTCGCGACAATCACCATTATCACCACCACCACCACCACCACTATCATCATTATAGTCGCCATCGTCATCGGCTTATGGTCTCACCGAATTTTTTTAAAATTGTTTAATTTTTATTTTTTTTATAATTGTTGATGATAAAAAGATGTGTGACCAAGTTAATTTTACCAGGAAAGGAGGGACAGTAGTATGTTCTCATTTTTCCTGTGGCGGGCGGGAAGCCCGGGATCTATCGTTTTTAAACCATGAGCCTCAGGGCTAATTTACAAATCTCATGGCATTCGGGTTTCTCCTTAACTCCAGTCGGCAAATCTGGGTTGACAAGGAATTCATCATTGTCGACGAATTTTGCAATCTGAGAAATATCATTTGGTTCGTTGGTGAAAAAAGACGGTACAGTTGTCTGCAATTTGTTTGGTTTTCCAATTTAAACTCTAGTGACACCCTTGCATAATTTGCTTGAAAAGCCGCGATATGATTTGTACATTTTATTTACGCGCCCATGTTATTATTTTGTATTTACTTTTTCTCTTACAACGTAGAACATGGAGGTAGGCCCATGCGATGCGGATACAACTGGGAACAAGCTCCTTCCTGCGATGAAACAACAAACCAAATCACCATGACTGGCTCGCTTTTGGTCGTAGAGGGCGCCCCAGCTGAATGCGAAGCTGTCAGGACGCATGAACTGCCTTGCAAGAAAGGAAAAGGTGGGTGATCACTGATGGATGATGTCGATATGCTCCTTCTCCTACTGCTCTTTATCTATTTCTCCTTCTTCTTTTCATTCTTTTTTTCCTTCTTCTTCTTCTTCAATTATTCATACAGTCATTCTTTCTGTCTGTCTGTCCCTGATCGTATCTTTTTCTTTATAATCTTTCCTGTGCTCTCATCCAGGATGCATTTTAGAAATATACCGATACAAATTAGGATCAACACCTCTGGAAACATATCTCTCCTTTCGATTGGTCTTTCCAGCTTTTGATTAACTCAATTTTATCCGACATGCAGAAAAATTGTTGACTTTCGCTATGGAAATAAACTCACATCTTTTTGAAGACAGTGTGACCGAATATGACATCAAATTGTATGAGAAAATTTTATTGACCCCTGATAAAAACAAGACTCTCCTAACTGTAGTGCATTGGTTCATGCTTGACTCTAAATCCAGTATGACGCAAGTCAAATCTCTGCCTGGCGTCGTATATTCTTTGACACGGCATTTTATCTAGTCTATTCTCTCTCCCATGTCTTGAGGAGGTGTACTTATAAAGCTGGTAATGGATTCTACTGTATGTAACCTCATGGGGACGATTGTGAAATACAGGGGGTGGAAAGAATTGTTAATTATCATAATGACTATTATTTTTAATTCGATCTCTTAATCCCAACAGTTCCATGTACTCTGGGTGAATGGGGTGAATACAGCGAGTGCCTTGACGGTATGCAGACTCGAACCCGTGACCTGCAGAAAGGCCCTAACGTCTGCCAACGTCTCACTAAGGAGTCGGCCACCTGCGAGTAACATGAAGATGGCTTATAAAATGCAAAACCGTCCTAATAATACAACAGGGATTATAGCAAGTGGGACTGGGCTCAGGTAGTGTATAGTCCGGGGGTATGGTGGGCGAGATAAGATAATATTGGGAGTGGTCAGAATGAAAGGGGCGGAATTTTGGTGAGGATGGGTGTGGTCTGGAGTGGGTGGTCGGGTTATTGAAGGTTATATTTTGGTAAGATTACAGCCGACATTTTATTTCTTATAACCATATACATAAATTAGTGTAAAATGTGTGTGATTTGAAATTAATGAAAACGTTAAGGTCTATTCAGTGAAAAAAGAATTAATCAATGGTAGATTTGAGATTTGTTTAAACTCGAAAAGAAAGGTGGAATTAAAGATAGTAAAGAATGTTATGCAAATGTTTACGTATCAATGTGAAATGATTCGTTTGGTTTTTTAATCGTTTGATATAACTAAATCATAACAAACACTTGATGTACTTTTGTATGCTTTGGGGATAATTCTTTATGGTTATCATTACTTTCGAATTCGCCTGTCACCACATGGGCAATTCCAATTATTTCATGTTTAATGTATTGTCACGTCATGGTAAAAATGTTGGTCGTTATAGTTTGCAGATTTTTTGTACTTTGTATTTTCTTTAAACTTATTTTAGTATAGGAATAAAAGGTGAATTTGTAGCGCATAATGGTGTTGGACAGTGATACATATTGTGTTGGTTTCTCAATGAGGATAAAGAAAGTAGCGATGTATTATGGATAACTATAAGTTGAGGGAGAGAGAGAAGGAAAGAGAGAGAGAGATAATGAGAGAGAGAGAGAGAGAGAGAGAAGAGGACGAGTGAGAAATGGGAGAGAATGATAGTTGTAGTCATGGTAGTTTAGAAGGTATAATGGTGTTGGATAGTTAATACTTTGTGTTGGTTTCACGATGATGACAACAACAAAATATCATAATTATCATGGGTAATTATAAGCGGCGAGAGTGAAGGAGGAAGGGAGAGAAATAGGACGTAGGGAAGAAAGAGAGAGATGGGGGAGGGGTCAGGAAGAGGGGAAGTTGGTGGGGTAAGACGGATGAGATATGTGAAAGAGTTTACGATAGTGAGCCTGAAATATTTTTAAATCATAGAGTAATATTTATTTAGCGTAACGCCCATCCTCTCCCCCCTCTCTCTCTTTCTAGATAAAATTGAACTTGAACTTGACTTCAACTTCTCTCTCACTGTCAAAATAATGTAAGAGTGTTAGGCGATTTTGCATTCCCCCATGATACATGATCAGAATTTCAAGTAATATTCATTTGGTGTAACACGTACCCATCCTCTCCCTCTTTTCCATCTCCCTTTTTTCTCACTCGATGTCTCTCTCTCTCTCTCTCCCTCCCTCTCTCTCCCTCTCTCTCTCTCTCTTTCTCTCTCACTGTCAAAATAATTGAAGAATGTTTTAGGCGATTTTGCATTCCCCCATCTGTGTATACGAAAAATAGGATAGCAAGAAAATATCTCACTTTCAAACTCTAAATTTTTTGAATGAACTTACGCCAATTTCGATCATTTTTTGTATCATGACATACTTAAAAGAGCAAAGAAAAAATCAAAACCTCGACCAGTTGAATGTCTTTTGTAAAAATGCATTTAATTATACGGCCTTCAAAGAAGTCAGAGCAGAATACGCACTTGGTTGAGCAGTTGATTGTCACTCGCAGTGAAATGTATACATAACAAAAACATATATTGCAACATACAATATTTCTGTTCGAAAGTATTAGCCTCGAGACAAAACAAGAAATATCATATTTTTTAAAGGATTGTCACTTACTCATTTCACTAAAATAGAACTTGAACTTTCGAGACAGAACTCTTCCAGCCGCATACCCTCCGGCGGATCGGGTTGGGGGGGGGGGGGGTTAAGGGGACAATCATTAGTATTTCGGTAATATTTTACTCTTTTTTTGTCACCGCTTTTTGAAACAAAACGATCACAAAGGTTTTCGAAAAATCGAAACTTGTGTATTTTCAGTACCCCTTTATCCTACAGCAGTCAGGTTCAGATTACGTAATACGTCATGATACTGTTTGCAATTTTTGGTGAAATTTCGAAAGTCTTTACTGTCAAGGAAGACATGTTTCCTCATTTTCAAGTTCACAGCTGAAATACTCGCTTCCTAATATAAGCCTGCTTTTAATGGATCCATTAAATTACTACGTAAATATCTATACGAAGTGTAGTAACTATGAAATTCACGTTCAAAGGGCTAAACTTCTCAAATGACAATATATAATCATCGTCTTTATCAATTAACAAAAAAGTGTTGTGTCGACTTATAATTTCACTTCACAAAGTGTAGTGAAATATATATTAACCAATGTTTCATAGTTGAAAGCTCTACTCGTCATCACCTTCTTCATCGTCATCATCATCATCGTCGTCGTCATCGTCATCATCATCATCATCATCACTCAACATTGACATCAAGCCTTTTCTTTTAGTTTTACCGTCGTCTTCTGGTTTGGATTTGAAAGACGCCATACTCTCCAGTCTGTTCGAGAGGGTCTTGCCAAGCCCCTTCTGCCCTCTCCCCGCCCTCTCCTTGCGCGATCCATGAAACGCAATCATGGAATAATCTACAAACGATTCCCTCTTGGCCAACTTCTCCTCCTCTCTCTCTTTCATCCGCTTTCTCATAATCAGAAACTTTTCCTTGTCGCTCAGTTTGGGTTTATCCTCCGCCGGCGACGTCGACGTCTCGGGTTTAGTCGCAGTAGATTCCTGATCGCTAGCAACCGATGCTGTACTGGTATCCATAAAGGGTGATGACGACGATAACGATGGCAACCGGTTGTCGGTTTCAGATTCCACCGTTTCAGATTTTAGTTCTTGTTCCGCTTCGTCCACAGATTTTGCGGTACTTGAAGTCTTTGATTTCGTAGATTTTGACGATTTCGACGATTTCGACGATTTCGACGATTTCGACGTTTCACTCTGGGTCTTTTTCCTTGTTTTGAATGGTTTTGTAGAAGGTGGCGGTGATGGTAATGGTAGAAAGTCCGGTTGCGTTGTAATGGGTTCATCCATCATCATCGGCGGCTCGATATCATTATCACTATCATTATCATGGCTATCGTCGCTATCCTTTTCCTGTCGTCTGCGCAATTTGACCTTTCGCGACTTGTTCGTGCGTAGATAATCCACGCGCGATTTGTCCGTTTGATGCGCGCCCTCCACGCTACATGCTTCGCAGCTTCTGCGGAAATGCGTCGGAGAATGCGAGGGTGCGCGCGCTGGCCGTCTACGCTTCTCTCTATCTCGCCTCTCCTGAATTTTCTTCTCTTCCTCCTCCACGTTTATATTCAACACATCCAAGTCGTTGATATGCGATTGTACGTAACGAATATCAAAGTTGAGATCAACGTGAGGGCGTGGATTTCGCAAATCTAACGCTTCAAATGTGGCAAGCGGCTCGATGTTGGCGATCGTCATGTTCTCAATAACTTCCGAGGCTTCGTCATTTTCCAATTCCTTCTCCACCATGTCCTTGTACCGTTCCTCTGAACTCCGCTCGTCCATCTTTAGCCGGAGTCCTTCGTTCATGGCGGAGTTTTCGCGCGCCGTCTGCCCGTCAAGTTGCTGTCTGACAGCGCGTAACTTCTTGCAGAGCGCGACGTCGAGTTGTTCCTTCGCGTGGATGAGCCGACGATAGGTAGGCGAGTTGCTGCGAGAGTGGTAGCCATGTTTCGAAAGTTCAACGACGACTTCTCTCTTGGAGTTTCGGTGGTGTCTTCTCTGAGATGTGTTTGATTCCAGTCCAAATGGAAGCGTGCTCTTGCGGGGTGATATCGTAGGTGCCCCGTTGACGATGCTCACCTGGAAGTAATGATAAATAAAAGAGGGTCAAAGGTGAGACGGGATGGCACAGTGGATACTTATCTGTCAAAATTCATTATAGAAACTCCCCCTTTTTGGGAGTCCTGATAGAGATCACTTTGTTTGGAGTGGAAATCCAGGCCAAAAACCTTAAGGACACCTAAAGACCAAACAACCAAATATCTTTGACTAACCCGTTATAAGATGAATATTATACAAAAGGCAAAGCAAAGCTAATGTCGATTATGTATTTCAATTGCAAGCTCTTCATATAGGCACAGACAGCCTATCTATTATCTAATCCATACACAAAGCATATTTTGTAGTCGAAGGGAAATGCTTTAGAACAAATTCATGCTTTTAATATGTTCTTTTAGTTTTCTTTCTAGATTTACCTTTAATCTGGGGTTATTGGCCAAACTTCGCAGAGCCGAGACACGCTCAACCAATCCATCGCATGAGGCGCTGACTAAGGCTTCAGATCGCCCGTCTGTATGATTGGAAATCATTGGGAGGCTCGACGTCGAGATGGAAGAAAACCGCGACATCGAGCGAGAGGAGACCTTCGGCATCGCGCACCACGTCGATGCTCTCGAGAGCTGCGGTCGAGGTCGTTCGCCGGTCACCCCGGTGAGGTTGATCTTCGGTGTCCGGAGCTCGGCCACCGTGTTCGATCTCGTCAAGCCGAGTTCGCGGGTAGCGACGTCGGAGCGAGCCTGGCGTCGGGTGAGTTGCGGCGAGACTAAGGTGGTGAAGGAGTGGCGGTCCGTAGCACGAGATGCCACGCCGTTGTGGACCCAGCTTCTATATAAATGAAAAGAAGTGCAAAGGCAATGATGAGGAAGATGACCTTGGAATAAAGTTGACATTTTTATAATATCGACTGCTACGAGAGGCCTGGCTGTTTTATAGGCTCAAGGGGACGTTGCATCTTTCCATGACCCCGAGGCGCGCCTGGGTGGGCAACGTCCCCGATCATTGTTCGTTTCTGTAAGGGAATGGGTAAAATCACGACTCCAATTTCGACCAATCAGATGGCTTGATTTCTAAAGAGAGGTATATAAAAGAACTTATTAAATATGAACTGTGATATAATAGCTCAGAGGCAGGCGGGCATATGCCCCTAAATCGAAATAACTGACAATGAAAAGGGGGAACCATACCAAAGAGGGATAATGGAAAAGAGAAAGGGGAACGTAAAGAGAGAACACAAGGCTATCATCCTAATATTTTCCTCTTAAACAATGACCTTGTTAATTTTGCATTTCATTCACAGAGTAAAATCAGTGCCCCCCCCCCCCCTCCCCAATGATACTGGCGTTCACCTCATTTTATTTTGTACCCAGTAATATATTTCATGGAGTCGCTAAAATTATCTACGCCATACGTCTTCTTAAGGAGTTGTTTCCTGATGCATGTCATCTATGAAGTCACAGGGTGTCGAAAACACTGTCGACCATCAACTCTCTATTACCTCTTTTCATGAAATAATTGCGAAAAACATAGCCCATTCCCGACAGAAAATGTTTAAATCTTCTCAGAACTTCATTGATCAGTCTCTACAATTCGTATGTCTCTTAAGTAAATAAAGTTCTGAGAAGATATAAAATTCATCTATCGAAAACAAACAACATTCCGATAACCATCTCATGAAAAGAGGCAACACATTATTCAATCTTTATGGGCAACTGTATATATATATATAATATCATCTTCTTTAAATATTTACTGATCTAAAATCCAATACAACAATTACAGAACATTTCTGTTGTTGAAGTATTTACAGAATTATACAAAGCAGCATTGTAGTTAAACTAGATAGAGTGGAATTGTACACTTAACACCAAGATCAATTCTCCACTTTTGTACAATTATAGGGAGTTTGTTTTTCTTCTTAGCTAGCCAATCTTCTAAATCCTTGTTGGATTTCAGTTGAGCCTCAAAATCCCCAATACACTGTATAAGAGAATTTACTTTGGCATATTTACAAAGTCATAAACATAGCATTTTAGTGTCCCCTCAATTTATGGACCCACACTTTATGCTACTTCGAATATAGAAGGTAAATAGCTCCCGAAACACTACTGTCCGCTTCGTCCTTCATTGGAGAAAACAAATATAGCGATGTCGCATGGCGACTAAACATAATGTTATTGTAGGAAAATATCAGAACTTAATTTCAAGGACCATCAAGTATGGTGAATACTGTCTATTAGCTCATTCTCGTAATTAATTTTATAGTCGGCCGTTAAACAAAATTAAAAATTCTATATCGGGTATGTTTAATTAAGGGGGGATCGGGGCAATAGTCGGACAATTTGATCCCAGACCCCATGCACCCTTCAAATACGCCACATTTAATTATGAAAATAATAAGGGCACCTGATCTTACAAAACTTGTGAGGTACGTGAATTTGCATAATATTCTTGAGTCTCAATTTCTAAATGGATGTACATAATTCTGTTTATAACAGATGTATAAGGTTGTCTTTAATTATAAGATGTTTATACACTGTTGCTCATAACGGTGGAATATTTTTTCAAAATACTAGATCTAGATAATAGTATACAGTCTCAGATTTTATTGAATAATAATTTGCCAATATGTGTTTTGCGTGACTGCTAAAGCATGTATATTATGCTACTATGTTTATTAACTAGGGGACCTATGCCCTTAAGTCATAAATGACAGTAATGAGGATTAATGCCTCACAAAAGGGCACTCATATAGCACATCGACACGGTGTTGATCCTGGGGCCTCACAGTTACGAGGCCATTGTTTGTCACTGAACCATGACTGTACGCAGCGGGGGCTATGGTAGGGGGCAGTTTCCATAAATTAAAAAAAAAACAGAAAATGCAATAAATTTTCAATAATTTATTGCATTCTACCCCGGTCCCCAACATAAACAAATCTTCTGTGTGCCCATGCCTTGAGCCATAATGCATGGCCGTCCAGAGGATTTTTTTATGTTGGGGACCGGGGTAGAATGCAATAAATTATTGAATATTTATTGCATTTTCTGTTTTTTTTTAAATTTATGGAAACTGCCCCCTACCCTAGCCCCCGCTGCGTACAGTCATGGTTCAGTGACAAAGCAATGGCCTCGTAACTGTGAGGCCCCAGGATCAACACCGTGTCGATGTGCTATATCAGAGCCCTTTTGTGAGGCATTATTCCTCATTACTGTCATTTATGACTTAAGGGCATAGGTCCCCTAGTTGATAAACATAGTAGCATAATATACATGCTTTAGCAGTCACGCAAAACACATATTGGCAAATTATTATTCAATAAAATCTGAGACTGTATACTATTATCTAGATCTAGTATTTTTAAATTATTTTTAAAATAATTCCATAAATTGGGATAAAAAAAAATATTCCACCGTTATGAGCAACAGTGTATATATAGGCCTACAGAATATCAATGAGTCTACTTTATATATATTTTAAAAAAGGTATTATGGTGAAAGAAAAGCTTGGTTTTTGTCTGTAGACCAGACTAACAATTTGCTTCACATAACGGTATGAAGAATGTCCATATACTACATGTAGTTTCATTTTGCCAATGAAAGTTATGTACCAAATTCGGGTAACATATACTTGACCTAAAAATAAAAACAGATTTTGTTTAAAAGTTTCGTTTCGACTTACTGCGTAGTCATGGTAATGTCTCTCATAATCCAACACTTTGAAAATATTTCAACTCGAGGTCATAAACCATGTTAGGTACAAATCCCACCGCTGACGCAATAAACGTTCATCCACACAACATTTTATTATCACACTGTCCATAGGTATATCGGGTAGTATAATAGTTCCTTGGTAGTTTTAAAGTCTCGAGAAGAGTGTAAAGTTGAGATTCACGACGGGAGTCATCTTCACGCTGAAAAACTGACTGAGATCTAGGCCTCTATAATCACAGCAAGATTGGAGTCATTCCTTGACTGTATCTGAAGGCTAAAACATCTGTTGTGTTGTTTTTGGGGACATCATGGATGTTTCCTTGTCATGCTTTGAAACTTCTCGTGACAGCAGACATACGCGTAGGTCGACAAACCACACAAATAACTAAATTCTGGCATTATTTCTGAGCAGTTCTTCTTCTTTAATGATGGCACCAAAGATTACTCTTTTCAAAAGAATCCTGTTGACTCCATCTCCGTAGCAAACGCTTGTAAATTCTTAGATGCTTAATATCCGAAATCCAGGAGAGCTATAGACAAACGCGAGTAAAGATTCTACAGACGATCGGAGCAGAACTGATCGACTTTCACTAATCTTATCGACAGGGATTCCCGAAGTCAAGGAAATTTCGCCGAAGCGTAAAAGCCTCCGTTCTCCATAATCATCTGAAACAAACAGATTCTAGCTCTTCTTTCCGTGAAGAAACGAAGGTTCCTTCAATTCAAGAAAATAAAATCATTCACCTAGAGCTCAGGCAATCAAGCAAACTCCCTACTACAAAGAAACATCCACCAAGTTGATGCAATCCGATGGAAAGTCCAAGCGATATCTTCTACAAGATGAACAGCGCAACGTTGCCACGCGCGCCTCCCAAACCGTTTTGAAGATGTATCTGTGACACAGCGGTGATGTTAAGTGCTGTCTCGCGCGTAAACAAAAAAGACTCTCCCTTTCGACTGTCTGTGTGCAGAGCCGGTGCAATCAATATTGATTAAGTTGTGTCCGATAACTATGATCGTACCGGTTTTTAGGCGGTCTGTTAATTCAGTTGTTAGGTATAGACTTAAAGTGACTGGGTAACATTGCCTCAGATTCGGAATCAAAATCCTGGATTTAGCTCATGCTGCAATCATAATTATAAAGCTTTAGGTCAGTACGGAATCCCATGACTTTTACAAGCTGATCGCCTGTCTAATTATCAAGATATTTATTTGGAAATCGAAATTTCATTTTCCATTATCCTAACGGTTTTTAAACACTACAGTCAAATGGGGGAAATGAGTATGGTAAAACCGGTCACTCAAAGATTTTTACTCTTTTGATGCACTTCATGATCATTTTTTGTTTAGGGCTTCAATATTACACCATATCACAGACACTGATAACACGTAGAGCCGTGCATCTCAGATTTAATATTGTTAAACGATGCCTTTAAAGAGATCGCCTCCGGCTTTGGGAGTTTCCTTTGTGTAACAATTGTGCAACAACACTTCACCTCTTTGAGGACGACATGTTCTCATTGAATATAAGTGAAAGGGATGACAAAGGAGCGCTCCTTGAAGGTTCTCTCTATATAATCGCTGAGAAAAACAGAATCGCCAGGAGTAAATTTGATTCAAATCATGTTTTCTTGTAAATAGGAGATGGAATATAGCGAGTCTCACGGTTATATGCTCTACTCGAAAGCAAGATAGATAAATATGTTTTCATCGTAGCAATACAAAACCCGCAGTGATAAGAAGTATTGACACATTGGAGTTGATTATAATAGCTGCATGAAGGCATGTTTGCCGGAAACATGTATCTAATATTCAAAATTTAAAATCACGTCCAGTGACCTGTTTCACAAAGCCTTTTTTTCAATGACAAATGAGAAATATCGGTGACAAATCTGCGGATAACCAATCAGAAACAAGGGTTTCAGTAGCTTATAACAAAAACCATTTGTCACTGATGACAAGTTTTGTGAAACACCCCCCTGATGCACACATAAAGGCAAGCCTATAAATTATACTTGCTTGGGATACCTGCTTCTAGTTTCCCAAGGAGCGACATAAATCGACGAGTATGCCTACAATGTGTCAGTCAAACCACTGCAGTGGCAATAAAATCATATCATTCAATTATAATAATAATATTAATAATAATATTGGATATTTATCCACCCTGCAAGGTGCCCACACGCTACAATATTACCTCGGCTCTGCTAGGCTACCAATTTCGGTGCGCACAGCATTCAAGGAATACCTTCCTAACGGTCCCCATTTACTTCACCTGGGTGGAGTGTGGCAAATGTAGATCAATGTCTTGCCAAAGGACATTAGTGCCACGGCGGGATTCGAACCGCGGACATTGTGATCGACAGTCCGTCGACGTATCCACTCGTCCACGACACCTCTAATAATTGTCATTATTAGACTTGAGAATTTAATAAAATTATTTGCAGCTGCACGTTTCCTCCTGATCTAGGAAAAACATACTCATTTCTAAAGATTCGCAGAAATCGATGGATGTAATGTGTCAGGCGATTCGCTTGGCAGGACGGGTCCTTTCATCTTATTGATTATCATGTTTTTAGGAACAATGGACGATCGATGGATGGAGGTGGTAAACAAGACATTAGTTGTCCGGAAACGACGGGCCAAGGATTGGGTCACCTACAGGAGGAGGGGGTAAGAAGGGTGTGGTCTTACACCCTCTGGTAGAATTCCCAGTTTAGATGAGGGGTGCAAAAAGAGGTAGGGGTGGGGAGAGAAGATTATCATTCTATTACGAACGATGGGTTTCAGAGAGAAGGGGTTGGTGAAAGGGGGAGAAGAGAATGTTCATTTCCTGACGATAGAGGGGAGAGAAAGAGGGAGATGGAGGGGGAGAGAAAGGAGAGGGTGAGAGATGGTGAGCGAGAAATAGAGAGAAAGGACTGTCACTTTACAGCAGGGATGAGATAAAAGCAAAGAGGTGATAGGGAGAGAGGGAGTGGTGGGGAGAGTCGGAGAGGGGATAGGGAGAGAGAGAGAGAGAGAGAAAGAGAGGCAAAAGGGTTGTCATTTTACACGAGATATGTGGAAAGGGAAAGAGATAAAGAGAGTGGGAGAGGGAGAGAAAGGGGACAGATAGAGAGAGAAAAGAAGAAGAGGGGGCCTGGGAGAGAAGAGAGAGAGAGAGAGAGAGAGAGAGAAGGAGAGGGGATGGTCCAGAGAGGACGGAAAACGGTGAAAGATAGAAATGTAACCCAGAACGCAAGAACCTACCAACCAAAGTTTCCCAATACCAAAGACCAGTCCATTGACATGACCTTTTGACCATACAACAAAACGACAACCACAACTCATTTGAACAACTCAAACAAGCACAACGACAATGTTTGGCGATCAATAGTCATATCGATGAGGCAAGTTGACCAGACTAAAAAAAACGCAAGTCCTACATAGGCCTACTTCTCCCTGATTGGTTGAAAGTCGTATCAAATTCTGCCTTCCATAATTCATCCACCTAAAATGAATCAGTCAGATACACATATAATAATTTCATGTCTTACCTTATTTTTTCTGTTGCGCCCGTCTATTCATTCGTAATTAATTTTGATGATTAGATTATCACTTGATGTAAAGATTAATGCTGCACATTTCAGGAAAAGACTTTCACTCTCTCGATGTATGGATATTTCACGCTGTTGATCATGTCATATGCAAATTGTTTATGAAAAACGCCGAAATTTCGGTTAATATCTCTCAAACACCGGATGAAAAATGTTGGAAAACAGAGAAGCACGTAGATTTAGTTCATAAACGAGGACCAACTCGCCGTATTATGATTTATACTGTTGTCATACGTTATTCCTCTCCTGTTGCTTAGTATCGGTTGGAGAGAACGTGAATACAATTTTGTTATCCTCAGGGGCGGATCTAGCTTTTTGCTAAGGGGGGGCGTTTGACCAAAATAATGACGATGCGGAGCATCGTCAACGAGCCGCGAAGCGGCGAGCCGATTTTTTTTGGGGGTGTTTATTTGAACCCCGTAAATGATGTTTTCCTGGCATCTATTAACACAATGGAGACCATAAAAAGCAGTGCATGATAACGTCTTTTTAAATCAAGTAACAGTTTAATACACTGTTATATCCAGAGTTATCATGTGTTTGGTTAAGTTACCAGATGAGTTGAATATCTTCTCACAATATTTGCACTTGAAAGGGTTTCTCTCTACAGCGTGCGTTCTTTTTTCTTTCTTTTTTTCTTTTTTTTTTTCCTTTTTTTTTGGGGGGGGGGGGGCCGCCCAAGGGGGGGGGTTTGAACCCCCTAAACCCCCCCCCCCCCGTAGATCCGCGCCTGATCCTTATCCGTTGGTTTTCTAATAATGCAGCTTTGGTCGCCTATCTTTGAGTTGAAGGGATTCTCTCGGGTAACCGATAACAGCAGATGTTTTAAAAAGGAAGCACTGCAAGTACTATCCTTGCGAAATTCAATTGATTGGGGGGGGGGGGAGGTGATCCAACGGAGGGGCACTTTGATTATAAATATGTTGTTTTTTTTTGTGTTATTGGCGTTTCATTTTTTTTGAGAATATTTCATTTTTTTGAGAATATTAGACGGGCATGATGGGGATTTGCAAGAAAAGCTTTAAAATCATTAACAATTTATTACAGTTTATTTAAGCTTTGGCAGGCAAACACAATGTTTAAGGATTGCTTTCAAGTAGCATGTTGACGGGTTATACCATGAGATCTCATTTCGCTATCGTTGTACAAATCAGGCTACCAAACATTGATAGTCAAATTAGATTTTTTGTTGGTATGGTATATACTTGTAGAAAGTGAATTTCAAACCATTAATCAACATAATGGTTAAAGAAAAAATGATTTCAATTTATAGATTTTGTAGCATTTTATATTGCGTGAAAAGAAAATGACGTTCGGACTACATGTTCAATCGTCAGAAGCTAAATGTTCGGAAAAATTAGGCGCAGCGCGACAACGATCCACTCGTTGACTTCTATCATGTTTAATATCGTGTTAAAGCCCCACTGCACTACTTATAGCTACTTGCGCCCTCTATATAGCAAACAATGCCTAAGCGATGACAGTTGGTACCCTTTTTCTTATGTTAATTGAGAACTGATTTGATGAGATAACCACCTGTTAGTGACCATGCAGGTATAGGTTTAATCCCTCCTGGCCAAACTAGTGCAGATAGGCTTTAATATATTCTATTTTGAGGAGGTGAATGTCCGTTGGTCCACAACCAGTTCGTCTACTACCTAATTAGTCTATTCCCTTATGGTCTACACCCAGCCCGTCTTATATTCACATGGTCTAATAATCCTTTCGTCTACTTATCATAAATGATAATAATCATTAATGATTATTGAACGAACTGGTTGTAGACCAAACGTACTCATTTTCTGGACACATGGACCCTTACAATAACAAAATGTAACCCAACAGCTCACACATTCTACCATTAAATATGCCGTTCCTTATATTTACCGATGACTGTACAAAGATATAAATCTATATAATTGACAACTTCAAATGTAGATAACAACATAGGCTACATAAGAACTCAGCTGAGCACTAATCATGAAACATCATAATTATTGTACTTTATGTATCGAGCGGACTTTGCACAAGATAACTGCTTAGTTTTATTTACAGACAGGGGCGTTTCAAGACTCTCTTGAAATAGGAGGAGAGTTCCGGGACACAGCAAATAATGCCCACTCGGTGTTTGAATCAATGCTATGCCTCTGGCACGAACAATCACTTTACCTTTATGTCTACTCTTATAATTGCCACCAAGTACGTGCTTGATGATATACAATTGTCTTTGCAGTCAATGGCAAGTCATCAAAGTTGATATAATTACAGTTGTTGCATTCTAATGTTCAGATGAATATTACAGTTTGCGACTTTGCGTATAATTTAGTTCTTTTAGTTGATTCTGAATAGGAAGTTTCATATTTCTCCTTTTTAAATGCAATATTTAGTGGGAGGGGCATTGCGTTGCAGCAGTGCAGCTATATAGCCATAGCACTCTAGGACTATAGATTTTTCGGGGTTAGAAGGGGCGTTTCCTTGTTACAGATTGTTTGTTTTGTTAATAATTGGTTTGTTTGTTTGTTTGTTGTTGTGGACTGGGTTTTTTTTTTTTTTTTTTTTTTTGGGGGGGGGGTAACTTTTTGTTTTTGCTTTTGCCTTTCTAATTCTTAATTGTAACAAAATGAATAATCCATAGATATTGAAGTTTTGAGATACATACCCTTTGTTTTGATGACCATTCCGCCTTCTCTCCATATCAGCCGAAGCACAAAGTCCCATCCGTCCCTTTCTGTGTGCCGTTGAACGACTATTATGTACGGCAGCCATCCTTCGGTCGTAGTACATCGAGATGTCACTGGCTGGAGTGCCCAGGGGTCTGGGGCCAGAGGCCCTGCTCTTCGTGCTGGATCGTACCTGGTCCTGGCGAGCTGATGAAGGACTATGGTTCGATACAGACCTGCTTGGTGATTGGAATCGCATCTTGTCCGAATTCGTCATGGTTGTGACGATCAGTCTTCAACCTGACATACACAAATTAATGAGACAATCAATTAATACTAGCTAAACTTAGCTCCTACAACTGGTGGCAGCGGTGGGATTGATGTCACAAGAGGTGAATATTGGCTTGGAGAAAACCCTAATCGCTGGATGTAAACAGAATTTAATTATGTACAAAATAGTTCACCACAGTAATAATATCATGTTCGTAAAAACGATCTGCATTTTGATCAAAGTCTATGCTATTAAAAAGAAGTAAATAACTAAAAATGCATTAGGATTTGTATAAAATCACTTTCGGATTGCATATTATGTGCATAATTATGTTTGTATTAATATTTATTCATAATATATTTTGTTTCATTATAGTAATCAAAGTCCATGTTCTGAAAGAAGTGATCTGATACATCGGCGGATCTAAGCTACTGTTGTATATTGAGTGGGAATGGAGTGGGTGCTCTTGTGCCCAAACTTCATACATGATTTCCGTAGATATAATGCACTGGGTGCCCTTATAAAATTCATTTTTTTGCGATATCATGGACCTATTTTCAGAGGGGCAAGGTGCTCATAGCGGCATATCTAGAAAGTTAAAAGGGAGACATTTTTATGTGCATCTTTGAATCGTAAGTAAATGGCATTTTATGCGCCACTGGAAATGTGAAACACTTTTTTGCCTTTCCCTGTATGTTTGCATGGTTATCAAGTCGTATCTATAATCACTATCATTTTGTTTAAATTTGTTTGGTCAGCGGTACCAACCATTTCCTTTTTTCAATAGAGGAATGATTATGCTCTACTTTGCAAAAGAGGCAGCAAGTGATGAATTCCTGAATATCACCTTTTCCCAAAAATACTTTAATGATATCATATTGTTCATGAAGAAAGCAGGTATATAAGTAAGCAACCAGGGGACCGACGGCTTTGAGTCATCTCCAAGTGACTTGGTAATGAGGATTATTATAATGCCTTACCAAAGGGAACCGGCGCATTGAATTGGCTTCGAACTCGGAACCTCCCGGTTACGAGACTATTGCATTCTCGACCACTGGGCCAAATCATATCATAACGTCTCAATCACGTCGATACGACTATGGACTTCGTAGTAGGCCTACTAGTACGTGGTCCATTAGTAATTCCCCAAAGTCTCGACAGTTTATTATCTGGTACTTCAAATATTGATTCAGTCTTCTGCCTAATGTAAGCTACCCATATGGATATCAACAAACACTGGAAGGCACTACTAAGTGGAAGTACACCCATGGCAAGAATACGGCTTTATTAACAGCTCTTGACTTTGTAATTATCACGTGACTCAAAATGGAATGAGGAAGGTTTTGAGAAACCATTACCTGTAAAGTGTCACAATATTACTCTTGGGACTAGTTATTTGCACTGTTTGGACATAAACGCAGCTCTGTCAAAAAAAAGGAAAAGCTAAAATGTATAATTTACCTAAATTGATAGAAATGTATGTGTAAAGTATTTAAGTTGTTATGTTAAACAAAAATGTATGTGAGTTTGATTATTTTGTTATAATAATGTTGAAAGGAAAACCCAAAAACAAGGGAATGAAAGAAATGAGGAAGGAAGAAAGGGAAGTAGAGAGAGAGAGAGAGAGAAAGAGACAGATGATCCGGTTGTGTAGTCTTCTTATTTTGTATGTTTTACTTCCAGCATTCAAGAACAGTTTGTGAAACATTTACGAGGCCAGCCTGGGAGACGCAAACAAAATGGAATAAAAGCAATTAATTGAAAATGAATACGACATTACCTTATAGCACAGGAAGTTATCTTAATTTCAAAAGCGCCTTTGAAATATTATCGTAATATATCCTTTCAAATCCACCAAACTGGAAATATTACTGAGGCACGTATACTGCCGGCCGGAAATTCATTGTTTTGTTGGAAAATGAAACCTTTACAAAGAGCATTTATTTTCTATATAACCTCAGTGCGGGATTATGTTTTTGATGATTAATGGTTGAAAATTGTTTGTTCTGGTATATGTTTTTCGAAACATTTTTGGACGTGTTTGACGGACGAAGAGAGAGAGAGGGGGGTATGTGGAATGGATGCCATTGGCAGTGGCGTACGTGGCAACAGGTGGTTGGAAATGGTGGGATATGAAAGAAATGAGGAAGGAAGAAAGGGAAGTAGAGAGAAAGAGAGAGAGAAAGAGAGAGAAAGAGAGAGAGAAAGAGAGAGAGAGAGAGAGTGAAAGAGACAGACGATCCGTTTGTGTAGTCTTGTTACTTTGTATTTTTGTCTGTCTGAACTTCCAGTATTCAAGAACAATTTGTGAAACATTTACGAGGCCAGCCTGGGTGAAGCAAACAAACTTGAAGGAAATACATACAATGAACATAAAATATGACATAGCCTCAGCAAGTTATCGTACTTTCAAAAGCCTCGTTGAAATATTATCACAATATAATATACCGACCAAAACATCTTTTCAAAACCATCATACTGGAAATATTACAGAGACGCGTATTAATTGTCGGCCGGAAATTCTTTATTATTTTGTTTGAAAAACGGAAACCACAACAGAGCATTATTTTCTATAAAATCTTAGTGGGGGTGATGTTTTTGATTATGAATTAGTTGACGATTGTTAGTTCTTTTATTTGTATTTCGAAATGTTTTTTGGACGTGTTTGACGGAGAGAGAGGCGGGGCATGTGGAAGGGATAGGTAACAGATGCTCAGTAATTATTAAGGGGAGAGTTGGGTCAGTTGTGGTACAAACTTGACGATTATATTTTACCATCTAAACCATAATTATGATAGGAGTCATTGCGGGTAATAATACTGTAAGCGCTTTCGTCAGAGCTACGAGTGGCAGGCGCGGATCTACGGGGGGGGGTTTAGGGGGTTTAACCCCCCCTTGGACGCCCCCCCCCCCAAAAAA
The DNA here is from genome assembly GCA_035222895.1 of Strongylocentrotus droebachiensis. Lineage (NCBI taxonomy): Eukaryota > Metazoa > Echinodermata > Echinoidea > Camarodonta > Strongylocentrotidae > Strongylocentrotus > Strongylocentrotus droebachiensis. Next base: position 9,968 of record JAVYIG010014741.1, on the reverse strand, counting down.
AAAAAAAAAAAAAAAAAAAAAGAACGCACGTTGGAGAGAAACCCTTTCAAGTGCAAATATTGTGAGAAGATATTCAACTCATCTGGTAACTTAACCAAACACATGATAACTCTGGATATAACTGTGTATTAAACTGTTACTTGATTTAAAAAGACGTTATCATGCACTGCTTTTTATGGTCTCCATTGTGTTAATAGATGCCAGGAAAACATCACTTACGGGGTTCAAATAAACACCCAAAAAAAAATCGGCTCGCCGCTTTGCGGCTCGTGGACGATGCTCCGCATCGTCATTATTTTGGTCAAACCCCCCCCCTTAGCAAAAAGCTAGATCCGCCCCTGAGTGGTCCCTAACTCCCGACATCACTGGTCTGGAGTTAGTTATCAGAGGTCGCCAAGAGGTAGCCAGATTGGTCTCCGGATCATTTTGGTCGGCTAGACGTTTACACCGATAGGTAACTGACCGTCCACTATAAATTCTTGCAAATTGGTTGTCGACGGTAAAGCAGCTTTTTTTGGTTATCAGAAGTTGACAATGGCCGTACGCATATAGGCGCAATGCAAATGAAGCTGAAAATGTTTCTGTTTCTCCAGTTTTTTGTTTTTGTTAATTTCGTTGAACATTCTTTCGATCTAAATGCTGTTGTTTTTCAATTTATACTATATGATTTGTCCTTACTTTTAATATGTAGCGCATTGTTTACCGACATTACTCCTACTCTTGTCACTTTTGAAATGAAATGATGTACCTACCACTTAAATAGGGCCTAAACTAAGGACTAGAAAGTTACACTGCCAATCAAATATTTCTATAGTTCTGCCATGTCTTTAACAGTTTTCAGTTAATGTTGATGACACTTGACAAAATTCTCAATTTTAAGGCGTACATAATTTATATATCAACATCATTAACATGCAAATAAACAAATGGAGAAAGAAGTTCGAATCGTATATAATAGGCCTATATTAATAAACCCTATACGTTCGGATAGCTAGATTCCATCAACCAATCATGAGTTTGCATTTCGTGACTCTACCACTAATATTGATTAGAAATGTTAACATATCTACAAATTAAAAATCCAGAAGAAATTAATCTGACCCGCTGAACGAACATCAATTTTCAATGATCTTCAAAATACAATGGTGGTACATGCAGAGCCTGTAGTATATAGAACACAGGCATATTCATCTTCGTGATTGCAGAGGGGAATAGCGGTAAATAAGTTTCGTACTTTAATCCCTGTCTGCAAAATGTGTCACAATCAAACATTTTCGTATGCCAAAGCAATTAAATCATGCAATTTAATTGAAGATGAGAAAACTTACCAATATTACAGCATGGCACAAAGCGACAGACGATGTATAATTAGCCTGTATTCAAATTCATATAAGCCCTGTATCATGACGATATATATGAAATGATTTCCAAATTAATTAGCCATGAATCCAGAGCAGTTGCAGTTATATCCAGTGAGTTAAATCCATGTTTCCAGGTATGTAGATCGCTTACGCGTACAAGAAATGTACTTGGGATAACTTCACTTCTAATCAATCGACCTCGGTTGTTTGGCCCAATGCTGAATAGGACCTGTTTGCTAATAATGGTCTTGCAGGCGGTTCGAGGCTGCCGAGATTTGCTCTGGGGCTATTGAATAAAGCCACTGGGGCGCATATTGACTCAGCGCAGGTCCAAGTTACTTGTTTTAGACATTTCGGCCCAAATGTATACGCCCTGTGTCCCAGTTCGCCATTCATTGTATGAGCTACACCCTTTTGAGTCTTGGTAATGATGTGCAAAATGTAAACATAATTTTGTTTTAATTTAATAAACCGAGTCAACTGTCTCTGATAAAAGATATACAGACAACTAACATGATTTTGTTGTCTCGCTTACTTACGCGATGTTTCTATCATTATTAGTTGACTAGCTAATACAATTATTACTTTTACAGGTACGTCTGAGTTTCATTCATTCGTCACCTCTTAAACATGCAACTCAGTCATTCCAAGCAGATAATAATTTGCTCTCATGAATACATCAGACCAGTCTCTCCAACGAGAAAGGGGTGTCTCGGGAGAGAGAGAGAGAGAGAGAGAGAGAGACAGGGGAACAGAAACGCAACAAGCCATTTATATAGGAAAGCCTTTCACATTACTGTGAACTGCTGTATTAGAGGGGGAAAAGAAAATGAGTGTATATAGGTTACATAACGTCAGTCTTTATCGCTAAAGAACTTGTTTCACACGTTTTGGGTCGAAATAGCTCAGAGGCAGAAGAACTACAAGGTCGAGCTTTTCCAGAACACCGACGGGTTTTTCTATTCATTCGATCAAGTCACCTAACAACGCGATTTGTTTGTGCTATTGAGTACTCTGTGTACCAGTTCGTTCTTATTCACGAGTATCAAAAAGAAAGACACTCTGCCTGTCTGGCTTGTGGACTATAAAGGTCCCGCTTGAAAAGCAGGATTTATAATGTTTTTGAGAAAACCATTCTAGCGTAAACCGCCCTCACCATGTATGCGGTAAGGGTAGCGGGTCTGTTCAAATTCTATAGGCGTAAACGGATACGAGATTTAGCATTGTGACGTCAGCAATACTAATTGATTGAGTGGAACTAAATCTCAACCTAAAATGCAAGGGACTCTGATTTGTTTCTTCATTCTTAATAAAAGTTAGAAGAATTAATTATAGGCAAGCTACTATTCCATCTTTATCAACGTTAAGCAGGGCTCCCACTTAGCCGAGTTGGAACCTCGATATGTGGCGAGCTGGCGCGATCTTATGGCAAGCCGTTTTATTATTAATTGATATCAATAAATCAATTCTTGTTATCAAGAAAGAATTTCATGTTGTAAAGCAATGGTAATTCTTGATTTCAAGAATTCGATTTCTTGATATCAGGAATTCGATTTCGTGATATCAAGAATTGAATTCTTGATATCAAGAAAAATGTTTTAATGATAAAACTGCTTGCCATAAGATCGCGCCAGCTCGCCACAACTCGAGGCTCCAACTCGGCTAATTAGTTCCTAGTTCGAAACTACTCACAAGTATATTACGAGCTGTTTTTAGTTTTATTTGGCAAAACGAAACGGAACTTGTTTCTCGAGATACACTCTATTTTAGTAAGGAAAAGAAGGCGTCTTGGGTTAGACAATTTAGGTATTAAGATGAAAGCCTTGTTCATACGTACTATGTTCCCACAACTTAACTAAAACTTAACCAAACTGATGATAATTCATGCAATTACTTGTTTTTACGCTATTTTATGGCAAGTAAATTACGGTATCTGTTTTCCCTTTTATGGTCCATCTCAGTTCCACATTGTGATCAGGGGCGTCGCTAGATCATTTTCAGTGGGGGGGGGGGGGGGTGGAGGCCAGCGATTACCGACAAAACTAGCCACCAATTACCGACAAAATGAAATGTCCCAATATCTCCAAATTATATAATATAACCCTATAAACCCGGGGCCGAAGGCTAAATTGTTTTTCCTATGGACCATTTGCGCATACGCAAGTACTTTAAAAGTACTTGCGTATGCGCAAAATTAATGGTCATTTTCCTCGACGACATAATTATAGGAATTATTTCGTCAACTTAATCAGCATCATAGCTGGCAGGTGCGTAGCTAGGATCTTTTTTTAGGGAATTGGCGGAAGTGAGCAAGCGAATCACTTAAAAAGCGCGCTCATTAGGGGGTGTGGGTGAAAGGCCTCCCGCGCGAAGCGCGGAAGCTTAGACGTTTCCTTAAATTATTAGGAAAAGAAGACGATTTATTGTAACGTCCTCGACTGTTAATCCTTGTCTGAATGAAGTTTTTTCCCCTCCCGCGCGAAGCGCGAAAGCTTTAAAGTTTTATTAAATTATAAGAGAAAGTAGACGATTCGTTGAACCGTGCTCGACTCTTAATCCTTGTCTGAATGAAGTTTCCCCCTCGCGAAGTGCGGAAGCTTGGACGTTTCATTAAATTAAGAGAAAGAGTAAACGATTCAGTGTACTGTTCTCGACTCTTAATCCTTATCTGAATTCAGTTCTCCCCCTCCCGCGCGAAGCTTGGAAGTTATGACGTTTAATAAATTATAAGAGAAAGTAGACAATTCGTTGAACCGTGCTCGACTCTTAATCCTTGTCTGAATGAAGTTCCCCCCTCGCGAAGTGCGGAAGTTTTTACGTTTCATTAAATTATTTGAGAAAGAAGACAATTCGTTGTACCGTTTTCGACTCTTATTTAGCCCTAATTGTCTGAATTCAGTACCCCCCCCTTTAACGCGAAGTGCGGAAGCTTTGACGTTTCATTAAATTATGAGAAAAAGTAGACGATTCGGTGTACTGTTCTCGACTCTTAATTCTTATCTGAATTCAGTTCTCCCCCTCCCGCGCAAAGCGCGGAAGTTTTGACGTTTCATAGAGAAAGTACACGATTCGTTGAACCGTGCTCGACTCTTAATAAGCCCTAATAATTGTCTGAATTCAGTACCCCCCCCCCTTTAACGCGAAGTGCGGAAGCTTTGACGTTTCATTAAATTATGAGAAAAAGTAGACGATTCGGTGTACTGTTCTCGACTCTTAATCCTTATCTGAATTCAGTTCTCCCCCTCCCGCGCAAAGCGCGGAAGTTTTGACGTTTCATAGAGAAAGTACACGATTCGTTGAACCGTGCTCGACTCTTAATAAGCCCTAATAATTATCCGAATTCAGTACCCCCCTTTAGCGCGAAAGCTTTGACGTTTCCTTAAATTATTATAGAAAGCATAGTCGTTGTACCGTTCTCGACTCTTAACCCTAATGTGTCCAAATTCAGATTCCCTCCTTCCGCGCGAAGCGTGGAAGCTTTGACGTTTCCTTAAATTATGAGAGAGAGCAAACGATTCGTTGTACTGTTCTCGACTCTTAATCCTTATCTGTTTTCCCTCCTCCCGCGCGAATCGCGGAATTTTTGGCGTTTCATCAAACTATAGAGAAAGGAAGACGATTTGTCGTACCGTTGTTGACTCTTAATTAATCCTTGTTTGAATTTAGTTTCCCAGAAAATTTTAAACCTCTTATTTCTTTAGCTGATATTATAGGAAAGTGAAACTTCGAGAAAATACAAGTATTGTAGTTGTAGTCACTCTCGAAGTCGTCACAGCGGATAAAAAGTCACAGTTCGTAGGGAAAAAAACTTGTCGGCCGATCGAAAATATACATCTCACCGACTTCAAACTTCTGCATTGATATAGTACACGAGGATCGAGCAAGAATACCGACACAGCAACATATTTACCCGTGTCTTTCTTGCTCCCTCGACGAGACGACTCCACCCAACTCCCCCCCCCCTCTCTCTCTCTATTTTACTCCCACCCCTCCTCTCTCAGGCTCTTGCACCTCCCCTCTCTCTCCTCTCTTTCATCCCCCGTTTCTTTTGTTTCCCTTTTCTCTTTTTTTCCTTTTCTTTCTTTTCCTTTCTTTCCTTTCCTCCCTCTCTTTCTTTCTTCTTTTCTTTCCTTTCCTTTCTTTTCCTTTCTTTCTTTTCTTTTCCTTTTCTTTTCTTTCCCTTTCCCTCCTTTTTTTCCTTTTCTTTCTTTTTCTTTCTTTCCTTTTCTCCCTCTCTTTCTTTCTTCTCTTTTCTTTCCCTTTCCCTCCTTTTTTTCTTTCCTTTCCTTTCGTTTCTTTTCCTTTCTTTCTTTTCTTTTCTTTTCCTTTTCTTTTTTCTTTACTTTCCCTTTCCATCTCTTTTCCCCCCTCCCCTTTTCTCTTTTTCCCGACGGCAGCGCAATTTTACCGACAATATCCTGACAGGTGTGGGGGTGGGGGGGGGGGGGTCGCATTCATAAGACCTAATGGACATACCCCAAGCATCCCAATCCACTCCGGAGTGAAGCAAGGATGCCCACTGTCAGCAATAATTTTTAACCTGGTGGTAGAGCTGATATTACGATTCTGTGCAGAACATCAACCACCGAACTAAAGTCAATGGCAAAGATGTGTCATTCCTGGGACCCTGACTACTAGACTTGTCCAAGACATGGAGACCATTGCTGACTCCCTCCTTGCCCCATGGCAAAAGCTGGCTTTCATCGAAAGGGTGCGGTGCGGTGCGGCGCGGTGTGGTGTGTTCAACGCACCCATTCGATAAAAGAGGGGGGGGGGCTTTTCTCGAAAGGGTGCGTTGAGAGCGGAGTACCGTTTTAACACACCCTTTCGATAAAAGCGGGGGGGCTTTTCTCGAAAGGGTGCGTCGACTAGTCTTTCGCATCAGTCGTTTAAAATGAGGATCTGGGACAGAAGGTAATAGTTGCCAATTTAAAGCGAAAGGGAAAGAGAATATAAAAGGAAAGAAAGAAGAGGAAAAAGAATAAGAAGAAAAGAGGGAAACGGGGGCGAAGGGCTCTTGCCCTCCCCTCGCTAAAAAATAAATAAGAGAGAGAGAGAGAGATTTGAAAGCGAAAGGGAAAGAGAATATAAAAGGAAAGAAAGAAGAGGAAGAAGAATAAGAAGAAAATAGGGAAACGGGGGCGAAGGGCTCTTGCCTCCTCCCCCCCCCCTCCCGCCAAAAAAAATAATAAGAGAGAGAGAGAAGGGAAAGGGAAAGGGAAAGAGAATATAAAAGGAAAGAAAGAAGAGGAAGAAGAATAAGAAGAAAAGAGGGAAACGGGGGCAAAGGGCTGTTGCATCCTCCCCCCCCCCCCCGCCAAAAAATAAATAAGAGAGAGAGAGAGAAGGAAAGGGAAAGAGAAGATAAAAGGAAAGAAAGAAGAGGAAGAAGAATTTGTGTCCTGCCAGTGTCACAAATAGATATAAAAATATGCTCATCTGACTATAATTTGATGAATAAAACCCCTCACCTTCTTGGGGCTCCGCCCCTTGGATCCAACACCAATTTGTGTCCTGCCAGTGTCACAAATAGATATAAAAATATGCTCATCTGACCGTTATTTATTGCCCAAAACCCCTGAGCTTCCGGAGGCTCCACCCCCTGGACCCCACGCCAATGCGTGACCCCTGTGTCACAAATAAGGTATAAAATAATAATAATTTAATGTACAAAACTCCTGAGCTTCTGGGGGCTCCGCCCCCTGGACCCAACACCAAATTGTGTCCTGCCACTGTCACAAATAAGGTATAAAATTATGCTCATCCGACATTAATTTTTATGTTTAATACCCCTGAGCTTCTGAGGGCTCCGCCCTGTGAAAAAAACGTGTAAAAAAACACGTTAATTTTACCGTTTTGGGGAGATAGGCCCCCCTCCCTGGCGTTCAAGGGGGGGGGGGGGGGTACGATTTTTCAAATTTTCGAGGGCCCCCAAAAAAGATTAGTGCTCTCTAGTAATTTCGCGACTACTCCGGAACCGCGGCAGATATAAAGTTTTTCTTTCATGACTTTTTTCTTTCGAGTTTTACGCATCTTTTGAAACATTTTTTTGTTGAAAATGGGACGTATAGTTTTTTTATTTTTTTATTTAGGTTTTATTTCCACATTAACTGCATATGAAAAGAATTTACAAAGTAAGGCATATACAAGGTAACAAAACATGTACATAATATTCGATTGATACAACAGTAATTCAAACGATGTAATGGCAAGTCATTAAATACATATGATGCTAACAATTATCTACAGTAATGAGGAGGAAACCTTGGAAGCATTATGCTTGTAATTAAGGTTCCCTTTACATAATACATTTTTTTACATAATATATAAAACAAAAAACAAAACAAAAGAACAAAAACGAGTGTGTGGTGCAGCCAGCCAACAAGTGTTGATAATACCGATGGTCTCTATCATGATGACCTTAAACATTTTCATACTGGAGTAGAAGTTTATGTTTCAGGTGATATTTAAAAGTAATTAAACTTGGCAGCTGTTTGAGCGAAATGTCTAAGGAGTTCCAGTACACAGGACCAGTATAAATCAAAGTTTTTTGTTTTAGTAAAGTTCTCAGTTTGTGTAAGTGAAAAAAGGAAGACTGTCGGGTTGGATAATTATGAATTTGTTGATTCTTTTGGAATGTCGACGTGATGGCATGAGGAAGTTCGTTAGAATTTAATCTAAACATAAAACAGCCTAAAAAGAAATTATACAGGTCATGAACTTTCAATATTTTATTTTCTAAAAATAAACTATTAGTGTGGCTTAACCTATTAGTGTGGCAGATTATTCGTATGACGCGTTTTTGAAGTATCAATAATTTGTCCAACTGGTAATTAAATGAATTCCCCCATGCAAGTATGCCATAGTTAAGATAAGGCAAGATAAGCGTCGAGTACAAACTTTTCAAAATATACTTAGGAAAAGACATTTTTAATTTATTGATTATTCCAATGTTCCTTGATAGAGTTTTACTAAATTGTAAGTTATGTTCTTTCCAAGAAAGTTTATTGTCAATTATAAAACCAAGGAATTTTGATGAATCAACTAAGTGTATAATTGTATCATTGATGTAAACATTGCCAGGCAATCCCGAAATAGAGTTGCTGAAGAGCATACATTGAGTTTTATTTAAGTTCAAGGAAAGTTTGTTGGCACAAATCCACTCTTCAACAAGTTTCATTTCAAGATTTACGGTTTCAAGTAGTGAATTGGGGTTTTTGTGTGAGAAAAACACAGAAGAATCATCAGCAAATAATATAAACGACAAAACATTGGATGAGTTTTGAAAATCATTCATATACAATATAAATAGAAGAGGCCCCAGAAGGGATCCTTGTGGCACTCCACAAATTAACTGTTGAAAGGCCGAGTCTGCTTCATTTATTGATACGTATTGTTTCCTACCCTTGAGGTAGCTTTCGAACCACTCCAAGGCCCTTCCACGTATACCATAGTGTGAAAGTTTGTATAGTAGAATTTGATGGTCGATTGTGTCAAAGGCCTTGGAGAGGTCCAGAAACATCCCAAGGGTATGAGAGTGTTCATCAATTGCAGAAGTAACATGATTAATGAAATGTAAAATAGCATGAACAGTCGAATGTTTTTGTCTGAAGCCAAACTGTGAGTCGGAGAATATAATTACTAACTAAAAAAGCTACTGTGCGATCATAGATGAGTTTTTCTAACACTTTAGAGATGGAAGACAGGAGAGATATGGGCCTGTAATTACATGAATCTAAGGGGTCACCCTTTTTAAAAATCGGAACAACTTTTGCAAGTTTCATGGCATCGGGAACTACACCCTGAGACATGGAAAGATTAAATATGTGTTCTAGGGGAACAACTATTTCGTGTATAATATTGATCAATAAAAAGTTACTGACTTCATCATGACCCGCACTTCTTTTTTCTTTGAAATTTTTAACAAGTTTTAGAATATCAGATGCGTTGGTTGGACTAAAAAATATAGAATTCTGATTTTTGTTATTCAAAAAAGAATGAAAGGGTTTTCCGACAACAAGAATTTTCTTGGCAAGATTGGGTCCAATGTTTGAGAAGTAATCATTAAAGTGATTAGCAATAGATTCTTCATCATTGATGGTTTTATTATCCTCTCGGATTTGTTTTATGCTTTTTTTCCCACTCTTTTTGTTCAATGCCTTATTAATAACTCCCCATGTTACCTTTATGTTGGATTTCTTTTTTTCAAACTGGGTACAATAATATCTATGTTTCTCTAATCGCATAATCTTTGTCAAAGTGTTTTTATATTTAACATATTTTTCACGAAGTTTAGGTTTGGGATTCGCACGAAATTTATAATACAAGTTATTTTTCCTATTAATAGATCTTAATAAAGATTTAGAGACCCAAGGATTACGTGGTTCATGTCTATAACTGGAAAATTTGCATCTCTCTAGAGGAATACATTCGTCAAGAGCTATTTTTAGAACGTGGATAAAATTGTTGTAAGATACATTAACATCAATATGAGCCAAAACTTCTGCCCAATCGATCGATCCCAGCTTTCCCTTTAATTTATCAATTTTGGAAGCTGTAAATTTCCTTACTATTTTTGACGAGGGAGGTGATTTAGCAAGATTAAAT